>CM060892.1:132872326-133157326 GCA_030762935.1 Hymenopus coronatus
ACACTTGCCAGAAGGGTCATACACGAAGGACATGGAAAGCACCGTAAAACATATCATTGATTATTTTGTACCCGAGGATAACAAAGAAAGCGACAGTGGATATCATTATGAAATTAGAAAACTAGTAGAGGAACCACCTGAGGAAGCCGATGACAGACATTTCACACAGGAAGAAATCCTAGCTGTGATCAAGAAATTTGACCCTAAAAATCACCTGGGGAAGATGGACTAACGAGCGACATCTTACAACGAGTTTTCAAGCTCCTTCCCAACCTTATTACAGAACTATACAATACATGCTTGGAAAAGGGCTGTTTCCCAAAACTGTGGAAAAGCGCAATAATAGTCGCAATCACAAAACCAGGCAAGGAGCACATTAATGAAGTGTGTAAATACCGGCCCATAAGCCTCCTCAATGTAGCGGGAAAAGTATTGGAGAAGCTACTAATTAATAGAATACTTCACCACACATACAAAAACAAATTTCTAAATAGCAACCAATTCGGGTTCACTCCGCAAGTAGGAACAATAGAGGCAGTGATGGAGGTTAAAAATAGCATCGAACAGAGTCTGAATAAAAAAAAAAGTGTCGTTCTAGTGAGTAGACGTAAAAGGTGCATTTGATGCAGCATGGTGGCCAGGCATATTATACAATCTAAAACAACTTAAATGCCCATAGAACCTCTACAAGTTAGCACATAATTACTTCAGCAACAGATCAGCTATGCTCTCAATGAACACGCTAAGAGTTAAAAAGGAGGTAACCAAAGGATGTCCACAGGGATCCTCTTGCAGGCCTGGGTTTTGGATCATCATGTATAATTCATTGCTGAACCTCAACTACTCAGGCCACTTGAGAGTCATTGCATTCGCTGATAATCTAATATTTCTCTCAAGAGGAGACAGTGAAAATTACGCCAATACTGACATCAGGAAAATAGAAAAATGGGCAAAAAACAACAAAATCACATTCAACGAATCCAAATCTATAACTATGTTAATCTCAAGGAAAGGGATGTCCACAATCAAAAAAATAATTATATTTGTAAACTATGAACGAATCAAGCAAGTTCAAGAAATGAAGTACTTAGGAATATACCTCAACTGCAAACTACGCTTCGATAAACAAATCGAGACTACAGCAAGCAAGGCAATGAGCCTAATGAACATGTTATGAAGAGCAGCTAGAATGCACTGGGGACTTGGACATACAGCATTAAAGACTATATATAAGGGAGCAATATTACCTATGTTAACATATGGAGCGCCAATATGGGAGGAAGCACTAAGAAAGCAGAAAAATTTAAATAAACTGAAGAGAGTACAAAGAATTATAAATATCACGATAGCAAAAGCCTATAAAACACTACCATACAAAGCCTCATGTGTTATAGCTGGAATTAAACCAATAGGGATCAGTATTACTGAAACAGCACAGATATACAAAGCAATACACAGTACAACTGATGACCCCACAGGCATTGATGCACCATTGAACAAGGAGGAGTGGCCACACCCGGCAGAAAGAATCAAGGTGGACGAGACTGCAGAAACAAATAGTTACAAAATAGAAATATTCACGGATGGTAGTAAACTCCAGGGAAAGGTAGGAGCTGCTGTAGTCATCTTAAAGAACGGAGAGATTCTTCACATGTTGAAAGTTAAACCGTCCCAACACTGCTCAAACAATCAGGCGGAGCAGATCGGAATTCTTAAAGCCCTGGAAGCCATACCATCAATCAACCAAATTGCCTCTGAAGAAAGAATTGTGGCAGTTTACACAGATAGTCAAATTACTCTCGATCTACTAAAAAACAACTTTAAGCATGGATTCATTAAATCGGAAATAAGAAAGGCATTAAGAAAACTCCAGGAACAAAACTGGACAGTACTTTTTGACTGGATAAAAGTCCATGTCAGAAGTCACGGCAATGAAATAGCAAATAAATTGGCAAAGGAAGCTGCAATAGGAAGTAATGGAATCACTGAGTATACGAGAAAATCAAAACAACAGTCATTACAAAGGAAGAAGGAGCCATTAAATGGCAGAATGAATGGAACAACACAGCTAAAGGAGCAACATGCAAGAAGTACTTCCCATCAGTTAGAGATAGATTAAAACTCAAATGCCAGATAACATCAGAGATCTCCAAAATTGCAACAGGACACGGCAAAAATAAATCACATCTACACCGAATAGGGATCCTAAACGACTCTAATTGCCCATGTTGGAAAGCCACGCAGACCATAGACCATCTACTATATGATTGTGAAATGCAGCAACACGCCAGAAACAAGCTAAGAGAAGAAATCCGCAAAAGTGGAGGAACATGGCCAGTGCCACAGAAAGAACTTATAAACAAACATTTTAGACATTTTAACAAATATGTGAAGACAATAGTGTATGACAGGAACTGAAGGACAAGTGAATAAGTGCAACTTGAGATAACAATACTGAAAGAAGTATTAAAATATACAAAGCTATGTGAATAATGTATACACAACATAAATAGCATGAAATATGTAATGTATGTAATATTACTTCGGTATTGTAGCATGCTGTTTTGAATAAATGAAAAAAAAAAGAATAATAATAATAATAATTAATAATAATAGACTGCCTCCATGGTCGAGTGGTCAGCAAGCTGACTTCTCACCCGGAGGTCCCGGTTTCGATTCCCGGCTGGGGCAGGGAATTTTTCTTTAACCGGAATTATTCTCTATCCCCCATAGAGTCTGGAAGTATGAATGTGAGAGTGAATGTGCATGTGTGTGCTTAGTAATATAAAGTTTAACGTACAGTTTCACAAGTGAAAGCCCCCCATATGACCATTGATGTTAAATGGGGCTAAAAAAAAAAAATTGCTTAACTATAAATAATAGGTTTGTCTTATGATTGAAGTCTTTTGCATTTAAAAATTTAGAATGTTTTTTTTTCTTCTCTTCTTCAGAAAAATCCCAATCCTGAATATCCACATCTAACTGTTGCTGAGAATGGAAAAGAACCAATAATAATAGTTTACATTTGGCCCAGTTTTGAAATACAATGTGTTTTACGGGGAGGAGCACAGAAAATATACACATGTTTAAGCTATAGGTAGGTACAAATAAAAAAAAGACTCAACTGGCATAAACAATAAATAATGTTACAAATTACAAATAGGTTAAACATTTTTTTTACACATTCACAAAAACTGCTTATAGTATTGTACTTAATTAGGATAGTGTTCAATTAAATGTGAGTGAAATATGTATTGATATCAGCAGTCTCTTATTCCAGTTTAGAGCAATAAAACAAATCTAACTTTCTCTACATCTCTGCAACAAATTACTGTTAAAAAGCTTATTCTTCCATTACTTTCATGCTAATCAAGAAAAAAAAATTAACAGAAATTGTCTTTTTACTTACTTCCTTGTAATTAGAAGGGAAATAAAGGAATGCACTAGGCTAAAGTGATGGTCAAATCTTTTAAAAGTTGATTGCCATTCGATTGAAGTGTCTTTGTTTGCATGGCCAGGAGTTGTCATCCCATATGAGAAAAGTATATGTATTTTAAAGCTGAAACCATTAACAAAGAATATCTCAAAAATGGTCAATTTGACGAAAAAAAATTTTATAACATTAAATTGTGTTTTTTTAACATGCTCTACAAGTCTTATACAGTAAGTTTTTGTCTAACTCTAACGGTTTACCAGTTATGTAAAATTCCACATAATTCATCTAGAATAAAGATGTCTTCAGAATCTATTCCCAGAAAACTCAAGAATACATTTTGTTTGTCATGTAAATATTTTTAATATAAGATATTGTAATCAATTTTTGTTTTTCTCAAACATTGCTCTAATAATTTTGATTAAAATACTGTATATTAAAGGTATTATAACATCACAAATAAAATGCATATTTTGAATTTTCTGGAAATAGCCTCTGAAGACCTCTTTATTCTGAATAAACTTTGCATAATGGTTAAACTGTAAGAGATAGAAAAAAAATTTAATAATATAGATCTTTATGATAGTTGAAAATGAGTCGGAATAGTAACACTCACCTCACTTATATGTAATTATGTTCAAAACATATAAGTGAGGTGAGTGTTACTATTCCGACTCATTTTCAACTATCACATTGATTAAAACTTCACTTGTCTCAAACTTCTGAGTTATTTAATTTAATATAGATCTTGTTAAAACACATAATTTATGTTTTTCTTTTATAGTTGACTCCTTTTATAGTTGACTGTTCTTGAGTTATTCCTTGTTATTGGTTTCAGTTTTAAACTATGTAATGTTTCTCAAACAGGACCATGCAATGGGAACCAGCCTAATTGTTTCACATAGCGACCATCTTTTAAAAGATTTGACTATTGCTTTAGTATAATGTACTTCTTTTTCCCTTCTACTTACAATGAAGCAAGTAATAAGATCAATTCTGCTAATGTTTATCTCGATTAGCACGATGTAGATAAAAGAATGATCTTTTCTAAGAGTAGTTTATTTGCAGTACAGCTAGAGAAAGTTATATGAATGGAACACATATTTTTCTGCTTAGTGTCTTTGGGGGATAGATCCGCTGGCTGATAAGGATTTTTTTTAGTTTCATCGTTTACATCTGTTAAACTGCTGAATCATTTGAATACTCTGCAACATTAATAGGCCTAATTATATTTATGCTGATTTTGTAACAATCTTCTTATCTACTTTCACAATTATTGTTATCACTTTTCAATTGCACTTACTTGTGACACTACAGTTATCTGAAATTTTGAGCTAGCACTACCACTAGGGAGAGAAAAAAACTTATTTTCACTAATTTGTTTATTTCTTTTTCTAACTCTCACTTCATTCTTTGTTGTGAACCATGCATTTTTGTCTTCATATTTAAGGTTTCATTTTTCTTTAAAAGTACACAGATAAATACAACAAATACTAAACTTAAAAATGTTCACTTCAATATAATGTCACTTAATAATGCACCTATTATTAACATCCCACTAAGAGAGCTCATCTGAAACTGAGTTTGACTGGTCATTACTCACATCTTATTGGATAATTGACATTGTTTTCATAAAGGCATGACAAAAGTTAAAAGGTTAGTAAAAATGTACATAATACAATCTCAGATACACTAAACATCCAGAAAGAATACTTTTCTACTTATAATGTGATATTTTAGTACACATTTTCATTGTTGTCTCGTTTTGTAATAACTTATATGCGCTGCTCTTTTGTGATGACTTAGGACCATGCTTGTAACCAAGGTTACAAGAGATGGCAAGGGGAAGCATTGTGCTGAATTCAATTATACAAAACCTTCTTGATCTAACCAATTCTGTGCAGGCTGGCATTTAATTTGACTACATTTTATACATAGTTCTATATTTATATTTGTGAGGCAAATGGTAATAAGTGAAATGCCTGAACATTAAAGTAATAATGTTTATATTTGTATATATTTTAATTGTTATATTTAGTTTTAGTCGTAATAATGATAATATTTTATTTACCTTTCTGTGCCCACCATTGCAGGTCCTGAAGGCCCTAACACTTTGTCCCTGAATTATCTACTTTTTGTTAATCCAGATAAACATTCAAATAACTTTACCATTTTGCTGTAGGACACAGTAAGAAAGGTGTTAGATTTCTAAAGAGCATGTCACTATATGATAGCTTTGAAATTTCTTGGTCTTTGCATGACCGTGAAAAAAATAAAATGTCTGATGAGCTACATTCCCATGACTTTCCCTATTCACAAAGAAGCTTCCATCTATATCTTGTAATAAAGTTAAATCATTGTTACTTATTTATTCATACAATTAAAGATATGATAAGAATACAGTATACTAAAGTGATAGTTAAATCTACGAGGGGCATACTGAAAGTCACGAGCAACCCATTGTAAAAATTTAAATTTCAACAATGTAACAAAACGAATTGCGGGATCGTAATTTACAGACTTTAAGCCACATGTTGACATATTGTGACATCATTAGCTTCTATCACGTGACCACAGACGGTGTTTGAAAAATGGCTGACATTTTCGTTTCGACAGCGTGCTGTCATTGAATTCCTTGTGAAAGAAGGAAAATCTGCTCCTGAAATTCATCTCAGACTTTAACGTGCGTATGGAGGTGTCTGAATGGGTGCCAGCAGTGTTAGAAAATGGGTGAAACATTTCAAAGATGGAAACACGAGTCTGCAAAATGCGCCTCGTAGCGGGCGTCCTCGAACTGTCTCTACAGAACGCAACAAGGAAAGAGTTGATGAGCTCATTACAGGAGATGGGCGCTTCACTGTGAATGAAATTGCTGCGCAACTTGGAATAGGACATAGTGCAGTGCAAGAAATGATCCACAGCTTGGGTTATCGAAAGGTCTGTGCCCGTTGGGTCCCCCGTTTATTGACTGAAGACCACAAACTTCAGAGAAGAACCATTGCACAAAACCTTCTTCAGAGATTTCATAATGAAGGTGATGAATTTTTGACGTGTATTGTGACTGGAGATGAGAGCTGGTTCCATCACTGTGAGCCAGAAACGAAACGTCAGAGTATGGAATGGCACCACTTGAACTCACCATCGAAGAAGAAAGCGAAGACAGTGCAGTCTGTAGGAAAAGTTATGGGAAGTGTCTTTTGGGATGCACGAGGTTGCATTCTGGTTGACTTTCTTGAATCTGGACAAACCATAAATTCTGCCCGCTACATCAAGACACTTCTGAAGCTCCATCGGGCTTTGCATGATAAACGCCCTGGAAAGAGGATCATCCTTCAACAGGATAATGCGCATCCGCATACTGCCCGTGCCACTATGGAGAAGATCAGGGCATTAGGGTGGGAAACTCTTCCACATCCTCCCTACAGTCCTGACTTGGCACCCTCCGACTACCATCTTTTCGGTTCTGTGAAGGAGCAGATGCGTGGCCAACGCTACGAGACGCTGGAGGATATTCGGAAAGTAGTGTGTCAGGGTCTGCGGGCAGCTGGAACAGAGTTCTATCACAAGGGCATTTTCAAACTTGTAGAACGATGGGAAAAATGTGTGCAAAACAATGGAGACTATGTCGAAAAGTGAAAGAAAGTCTGTAGATTATGATGATGTATTTGGTTTGGCTTAAAAATAAATATTAAGATTGTAAAACAGTGTTGCTCATGACTTTCAGTATGCCCCCCGTATTAAATGTGTATCACTAGGTGATGGCTTTGAAATTCTGTTCTTTCTTATCTGATTTGCAGTTGAGAAAAGTGCAAAATGTTTGAAAATTCAAACCAATAAGAAAGAATATTTCGGAAATAGTTAATGTCACAAAAATGTATTTAGCATAATTGAGTCCTTTAATGTAATGTAATTTATTGCATCCAGTTTATCAACTTTACATTGACTTTGGACATGTCAGCCTTATTCCTAGAGTATACAAATTATTTACAATATTTTTACATTATTATACATTTTTAGTTCATTTAAGTTATACAAAGCATTATTTATTAAGTAATCTTTTAGTTTAGATTTAAATTGTGTTTTTGAAATGTTAGCAATATTTTTTAATTGCGTTGGTAACTTATTAAACAACTTGATTCCTCTTATGCTAACATATTTTTCTGAGGTACCCTTATTTACATTATGTCTGTGGAAATCAGAATTGCTCATCGTATTATACTCATGTAGGTCATTATTCGTTGTTAAGCTCTGCTTTTCTATCACATACAATATAGCCCTGAAAACATACAGAGAGTAAATGGTGAATATTTTTTTATTAATGAAAATATCCCTACATGAATCTCTTAGTTTTAATTTGAACATAAGTCTAATGCATCTTTTTTGAAGAATAAATGAAGAATAAATAATCTGTCCATGTATGTTTTTGCACAGCAGATTTCTACTCCATACACAAGTTGGGAATAAATGCAACCAAAATAAATGTTTCAAAATATATAAATCCCCATTTGTATGGAAATGTCTTAGTAGAAAAATTGATTTGCTGATGGTACTGCAAATCTGGTTAATGTGTTCTACCCATTTTAATTGATTATCTACTACTATGCCTAGGAATTTGTGAGCTTGCAGTTCTTCGATAGTGTTACCCTGTAATTGTAGGCTGAAATTGGAGATATTTTTGTTTAACGAGTTAAATTGCATCATTTTTGTTTTTTTCATATTACATTTAAGGTTGATGGCCTTGAAGTAGTTTTCTAACATGGAGGCAGAGTTGTTCATGTTTACATTTAATCCCTCTATGCTTTTACTCCAGCAGATTGCTGTTGTATCATCTGCATAAGTGACAATTGATGTATTGAGTGGGTGCACAATATCATTAACATATATAATGAATAGTAATGGTCCCAATACTGTCCCTTGGGGTACTTCATACTTAATGATTTTTACTTTTGAGTGTATTTTATTGATGAATTTACCTGTTTTATGGGATATTTCTATTAACTGACTTCTTCCGATAAGGTAACTACTTATTATTTTCTTAGCTAAACCCCTTATCCCATAGTTATCCAGTTTATTCAATAGGATGTTATGATCAACACAGTCGAAAGCTTTAGGCAGATAAAAAAATAAAGAGCTAACCTTGTCATCATTTTCCATTTTTTTTGTGACTTCATGAATAAACTAGCTAATAGCAGTGGATGTAGATTTTCCTTTTCTGAAACCGTGTTGAAAGTTTTGAAGAAGTTGGTATTTATCAAAGTAGGGAATTAACCTTTCCAATAGGACTCTTTCAAAAAGTAGGGCTACTTCAGAAGTTAATGAAATTAGTCTATAATTATTAACATCATCACCATCTCCTTTTTTAAATAATGGCTTAATTAGTCCTATGTGATTATAGTTGTTGTATATTAAGATTTTGTCTATCTCTTATAGTTTATCTGAATTACAAAAGTCATTCTAGGTGAATCTAGTCCCAGAAAATTCAAGATATGCATTTTGTCAAGCAGATCCTTAAGTGCATGGTAATTTCATCAAAATTCTTAGATCCATACATGAGAAAATAAAAAATAATGACAACAGTTCCATCTAAAATGGATTTTCTTGAACATCTAAGTGATGCAACTTGAAAGATACCAAATATATATATAAAGTTTGGCATTTAACTGAGTTTTTATTTTTGAGTTTTGTTGTTCACATATACATGCGAACTCACACTTGCACATTTTTAAAAAAATCTGAGATATATATATATATATATATATATATATATATATATATATATATATTCACATAACTTTCTCTACTTTTCTATAAACTATTCTTAAAAAGCTTATTTTTATATCAACATTTTGTAATTGCAGATAAACCTTCATTTCACATTCATATATTTTGTTACAGATATAAAAATACACTAAGGTAGTGTAATAGCCAAATCTTTTCAAAACCAGTTACTATGTAATGACTTTAAATTTCTATTCTCTTCACATGAACATGAAAAACAAAGAATAGCAATTGCGGTTGAATGTATAAAATATTTGAAAATTCAAACTAATAACAAAGAATGCCTACTAAAATTGTTTTTTGGCATATATTTTGTGCTATATTAAGACCTTTATTTGCCTGCAGTAAGTTTTGGTCTATCTTTCACAGTTTACTTAGTGAATAAAAGTATACACATTTCTGCAAAATAAAGAGGGGTTTACTTTGTCATTTTAAGTCCAGGAAATAGCCAAAAATATTGGTTTTGCACATGCACACCCAAATACAAATAGTCGATCACAAAGCACATGCACATTTTTTTTTCCCTAAAAATGCACATTTTGAATAATGGTATACTGAAAACATGAAATTATGACATTAAATTTGTGGCTGGAATGTAGAAGAGAAAGTATTATAAGTCTAGGTAAGTAATAGTATAAGTATTAAATGTTAGTAAAAAGAGAAAGTGATTTTGAGTGTAACTCTTGCAAGTTATACTTTCCCTAGCACACATGTAGTGGGTAGAAAAGGTACTGAATTCACTTAAAAATTTGATTTTAAAATTCATTAGAAATACAAGTCCCACTGAATAAATGAGTATTTTTAGAAAAAGGGCAATGTATATGTATGTGTGCGTGTGTGTTTTTTTTTCTCCAAAAACATTAACTATAATAAATAGCAAACTGCTAGCACACAGGAAATAAAAAAATAATTTAAATAAAAAGTATTTTAATCTAAGTTTAGCATTTTTCAAAGATGTGATCCAAAGGTTTTCAGAAAAGAAAAAAAAAATATATATATATATATACACCCATATGTGACAACATGTATATCTTGAATTTTCTGAGAATAGGCTATGAAATCCTGTTCATTTGGAAGGCATTGCCCTATGTGGTCTTAGGGTAACATGCTATCCTCTGGTTCCGATGGTTGCAGGTTCAAACCTGGCAGAGGGCGAGGGATCTTTTTTCAGGCATAAAAATCCTTAGTACAGCTTCCTTCCGAAGGGAAGTAAAGCTGTTGGTCCTGTGTCAGAGATTTATAGCAAGTAAAAGAACCTCAAGCCTGATAAAGAGGTCTCTGAGCAAAATTAAGTGGTCTTTCATGCCTAATATACCTAAGAAGGGGGCGCTGAGAACTGCAGCAGTTAAAGAGCATTCATGAAGAAAATTTAATTTAATTTTCATTTGGAAGGAATTTTGTATAATTGATAAACATTAAACCATAGATGATAACACACTACAAAAATCTTAGATATCTTTAAAATATAAAGTTTATTTTTAACAATTTTTTTTGCGGCATAAAATACTTTTGAAATATTCAATATTGCCATTGTCTTTTCTTGTTTAAGTCTGATCAATAATCAGTTGTTTTTCATCATTGCATAGAAAGAGAATGGAATTTCAAGGCTAGCATATAGCTTCTAATTGCTAAATGTTTGACTATCACAAGTTCCTTTGCTTCTATACCGAAAGTATAATACAGATATTTCTGTAAAGCCTTATCTCAATTAAAATGAAATAAATTGAAAAATAAAACTTTTATAAAGATAGTCTGCTTATCTACTAATAAATAATAGAGGATAGAAAAAGTCATATGAACATAATACATAAGATTTTCTCATTTGTATTCACAATATGTATTTTGCAAATATTGTTGAGGTATAACATTTTTATGTTTGTTGTATTAATGTATAAATTAATTCTTCTTTATTTACAGCTCTGATGGAGAACTATTATGTTCCCAAGCAGGTGAACCAGACTACATGTTGACAATATGGAAGTGGAAAGAAAACAAAATAATGCTGAGGCAACAATCCTATATACAGACTGTATTTAGTGTAAACTTTTCCTCATATGCAGCAAATCATTTGACAACTTGTGGTGAGAAGACTTATATTCTCTGAAACTGTACACAGTAACATTATTGGAATGAATGTGAGCGTGTTTAATGGCAGAAATTGAAAAAATCTGTATTACACGTTACATTCACAGAATCACATACATCATAATAAGTAGAGGAAATATTGCATTCCACCCAAAATTTCAATACCAAGATTTCTATGGCATGAAACTCTTTGAAATAGGAAAAAGTATTTTTGGAAAAATGTTATAGTGTGTCTGTGTGTCTGTGAGTTCTAGGGATACTATGCTTGGTTTCCAAGTCAGGTCACAGGATCAAACCTGGTGAAAGGCGATGGATTTTTTCTGACTTAAAAAGTCCTTAGGTCGCTATATTCAGAAGGGAAAATAAAGTCAATGATCCCATGTTGCGGATTTATGACACATAAAAGGATTTCAAGACTGAAAGAGGCATCTGAGAAAAAGTCTTATCTTTCATGCTCAAATAGAGTGGCGACAGTAAGACCCACAGCAGAAACAGAGCATCCGTAAATAGAGCTCAGTTTAATTTTTACTTTCTCTACACGTACTATGTACACAATGTACTTTCTCTACACATACTATGTACATTGTGTATAGAACGGATATGGTACTCCACCCAGAAATTCCATATCAAGATTTTGCTGGAAATATATGTTTTGAGGTCCCTAAGTTCAAAAAATTATTATAAAAAAGTGTGTGTGTGTGTGCGTGTGCGTGTGCGTGTGCATGTGCGTGTGTTATTTACATAACAAGTAAAATGCATATCTTGAATTTTCTGGGAATAGCTTCTGAAGACCTGTTTGGTCATTCTAGATGAATTTTGCTGAATTTTGCATAACTGACAAACCATAAGAAATAGAGAAAAACTTACTGCATGCAAACTGTAGATCTTGTTAAAACACACGATTTATGTCATATGAATTTTTTTGTAGAGTTGATTGTTTCTGAGATATTCCACATTATTGGTTTCAATTTTAAACAGCTTTTGTCAAATGGGGTCACCTTTCATTTCATCCCTCTTTTGTTTTTACTGCTGGTAATGCAAAGCAAACCGAACTTCAATTGTGCACATAATGACCAGTTTTTAAAAGATTTGACTCTTGCTTTAGCCTAGTGTATTTTCTTATTTCCCTTCTGCTTACAAGGAGGTATTATTTATTTATTTATTTGTACTAAGCACCCATACAAGGAATGTAGCTCTACATCAGCCCAGGCTGTTATCTTCCATATTCCTAATCAAGTATTCCTTATAATCTAGCACATTTATTTTAATCATAAAGATGATACTAGTAATAATAATGATCATGATAATCATAGTAATAGTAATAATAATAATAATAATAATAATAATAATAATAATAATAATATTAATAATAATAATAATAAAAGTGTGTAACAGTCATACTCAATGTTTCTTAAAACAACCTACAAACTTATGTTTCATCTACTTCCCTTTTTGCTGATCCCATCCACTTTTTTTTTACTTTAGTGAAAAACTTGCCTACCTTTTTGCTGTCCTTATTAAAAAGTTTGATTAAGGCTATAGGTGAGTATTAAGACCAACCCTGCTAATGTTTATGTCGATTAGTATGATGTACATACAAGAATAATCTTTTATAAGAATAGTTTGTTCGTAGAACAGGCAGAGAAATTCATGTGAATAGAATGTATCAGATTTTTCACTGTGAGCAGCATAACTATAAATGAAAAGTTTTTAAATACCAAACTTTGTATTTTACCAATCATCACATTTATTTTTGCAAGAATATACAAATATAAAATATTGTTGAATATAAAATTATATAAAATTATATATTTGACCTGAAGGAGATTTTTACCTTTATCATTATGTTTTTTTTTTTTTTTTAATTTTGTATTAAAATTCTTCTTTTAAAGTTTTAGTTAAATAAGTAAAGCTATTTATGGAATTTAACCCTTTAATTGTGTGATTTCAAGACAAAGCTTATTCATTAAGTTTATCTTTCTTCAAATGGAATGCACATACTTACATTAGGTCAAACACAACATAATGGCTCACTAACAGAAAACCTATCAACTCTGACATGAACTACATAATTTCAAATATCTCTAGAATTTAAGACATTAAATATCACTGAGAACTTTTACAATGCCATGTGTCAAAGCATATAAGGGTAAGAAATACAACTCGGGGTACTAAAGGGTAAATTAATTAATTATAATTTATTTTGTAATAGTCCCTCTATCTAAAATAAGTAATAGAAAATGTGAAAGAATGTTAAAAGAAGAACTAAATAATGGTATTATCTAGTCATCAAGCTTTGACTATAATATTCTATCTTACTTTTGAATTGTATGCTCATTAAACAATTTGATTTTTTTCTCAGATAACAAAGAGTTTGGAAAACTGTATCTTCAGACCATTAAAACATATTTTAATTTTGTATAAGACCAGAATTTCCTCATTGTGCTTAAGAATTTTTAGTTCTTCATTTTCATGTCTAAAACAGTGCATGTTTTCTTTTTCATGTAGTGTCATTCATATTTTCTTATTCCTGTTTTTGAATATTCATTGGGCATTTTAAGACTCTTTGGCAATGGAATGTAGGACATGTGCCCTTTTCATAATCATTCTCTATTCATGCCTTTGGTTGTTAACACTCAAGAGTGAAAATCTGAAAGTTTAGAAAACCGTTTGGTCACAAAATAAAAGCTGAAAAATACAACCCTCGCTCTCTGTTAATTCATGTGCATTGCATTGTCTTATTTGTTGCACTCAGAGTAAAAAATGTCTGTTTGTAAATAATTGCCCAAGTTTCTCTACCCATTAGTAGATGAGAGCCATACTTTATATGCTACCTATACCATTTATACAGGAATTGATTCTGCTATGTATTTACATTATTATCAAATTTTGACTTTTTGTATCCAAGCTGATAAACACAATCATTTTGTATAATAGTTGAATTTTTTAAACTACAGTAATGAACATAGTGAAAAAAATATAAGGATCATACATTTTCACTAAGGTAAATCTCAGCCCAAAAAAGTTTTGAAACATACAATAACAGATATTTTGGAATTGGCTAATGCTACAAAGAAAAGGATAATCACTAAAATATTAAATTTCCTTAAGGACAACAGTGTAATTTCTTTTAAGAGTTCATATTGAAAGATAAGATTGTGACCTTGATGTTTGATTAAGATTAGTTTTGGGTGTAAATGTTTATAAACTAGGTCTGTTCAACCTTTAGAATCTTACTGATGTGAGTTTAAACCAGCTTATGGTTTATTGGCATTGGTATTTTAATAAACTCAGCATTTCCTCTGTAGTAATTTTTACGTTCTCTACTGCATATAGTAGGTAGGCGAAGTATTAATTTCACCTAAAAATTTGATGTTGAGACTTCACTGGAAATGTATACATTTTATCCCCGGATAAAAAAAAAAAAATTTTTAGAAAAAGTTCAGTGAGTGTGACTGTGTATGTGTGCATTTGTATGTTTGCACAGCATAACTCAAAAATGCAAAATCAGGTAAATACCAAACTTAATATTTAAGTTTGCCATTTTCTAAGGGTACAACATGAAGATTTTTAAGAAAATATTCCACTCCAAACTACCCCTTAAAATCTTTTGCTAACATTTTAATTTTTTTCACAAATCTAATGATTTTAATTAAAATACCATATGTTTAAGATATTTTCATGAAAAACATGAACTTTATTTTTCTGAGAACAGCCTCTGAAGTCCTCTTCATTCTGGATGTTAAATCTTATACACCAAAAATGTAGATCACATTAAAACACTCAATTTATGTTAAGTAAATTTCTTTTTGTGGAGTTAGCCATTTCTATGATATTCCATGTTACTGGTTTAATTTTCCAATACTTTATATTTTTCTCAAATGGGAAATTGTAATTATTTTTTAAAATCATTTTTGCATTTTGTTTTTTTCTCTTCTTTTCTCCATCCTGGCCATGCAAAGAGAATGGAATTTCATTGCCACATAGGCACCCACTCTAAAAATATTTGACCATCAGTTTAGCCTGAGTCCCTTATGGCCACAAGGAAAAATAAAATAAACCATTTCTGCTAATGTTTATCTTGAATAGTATGAAGTACATAGAAGAGTAAGCTTTTTTTTTACTTTCTCTACACGTACTATGTACATAATGTATAGAGAAGGTATTGTATTCCACCCAAAAATTTGATACCGAGATTTCACTGGAAATACACATTTTGGGTCCTCCTGTGTGTGTCTGTGAGTCTGTGGAAAGCATAACTCGAAAACGAAAAGACCATTAAATACCAAACTTGGTATTTAAGTTTGGTATCTTCTAAGGATGCGACACGAAGATTTGCAAGAAAATGCCCCCATCCCCAACTATCCTTCACATGGAACTTTTTTCGAAAATTTTGATTTTCTCAAAAATGGCTCTAACGATTTTGATTAAAATATTGTATAACAAAGATATTTACCTGACAAATAATATGTATATCTTGAATTTTCTGGTAATAGCCTCTGAAGACTACTTTATTCTGGAGGAATTTTGCATAACTGCTAAACCGTAACAGATGGACAAAAACTTACTACACAAAAAATTTAGAGCACATTAAAGCACACAATTTATGTTATATGATTTGTTTTTCGAGGAGTTGTTCGTTTTTGAGATATTCCTTGTTTTTGGTTTCAGCTTTGAAAGACATACTTTTCTCATACAGGAATTTGTCAATTCGTGTCCATACAAACAAAGGAACTTCAGTCACCTAGTAACCAGCTTTTGATTCACTTTAACCTATGATACTCCCATATTTCACTTCTACTTACAAGGAAGCAAGTAATAAGACTATTTCTGCTAAATTTTTCTCGATTAGCTTGAAATAAATAGAAGAATAAGCTTATTAACAATAATTTGTTACACAGAAGTAGAGAAAGTCATGTGAATGGAACACATCAGATTTTTTTTAATAGTAGTTTGTTGTAGATAAGGTAGAGAAGGTAATGTGAATGTAATACATAAGATTTTTTTTTTTAATTAAGGAGAACTTTACGTATAATTTACAGAAAACTGATAGGAATTATTTGTAATCACGATACTTCAAAAATATTTTTAAATAACTTTTTGAAAAAATAATAATTATGAAAGTTTTACATATTAAGGTTTTCTGGTGAAGTGAATTCCATGCAAAGCATTGCCCTATCTACTTATAAGGTGCTTGTCTTAAGTATAACATTAGATGTTTTTAACTTTTCACTTTTGCGTTACACAACATATACATACTTGCAGTCCCCACATGTGTGCATGCTTGCATACACCCACATGCACAAAATGTTTTTTAATACCCCTCCTGATGTGGAGGGGTATGCGTCTTGAATCATGCTTTACTGTTTGCATCTCAGCATCTTTTTTGGTAGAGTAAAAGAGAAAATTCACTTCTTCTACAGCGTGTTTTTGTTTATCTCATTCAGTAAGAATAAAGTCAACTTACAACATTTCAGAATATATTTTAATGATTTTTTTTATAGTTTTTTAGAAAATAAAAAATAAGTAAAGTTTTTCACTAGTATTTGAGGTGAAGAAAATTCCAATGAAAATCATTGCAATGAATCCTTATCATCCAATCTTATATATAAAATTTAATATTTCTGACTTTTCAGTTATATACAAAATATATAACTTATGGTTCATATAGGTATGTATGCTACACATACACTCATTGGGTTTTTTAAAATGATTTTTAGAAAACGTTTTTAAATTTTTGGGTGGAATATAACAAAACTTGCAAAAAAAATGTAATACATCTTATTGTAACTGGGGAGGGGTAAGATCTTTGAAATATCTGCTAAAATGTTGATATCCTTTAAATGAACATTTCCTTAAAATTCTTCTTGTTTGTGTTTATGCTGTAGCTATATTGTTACTAACATTGCTCAGAGGTACCCTGGATGCCATTTAGTAGTTTGTATAATATTCACCATGCATTCCATATAAAGTTCTATGGATGGCAAAATAGATGGATACTCCACAATTTTCCAAAACCAATAAGTGTGGTAGTTACTCCTGATTATAATATTGTCCATTTACTAACAAACAAGTATTCAAATCATATTTTGTTGGTCAGAATTTTTACAGGAATGACACTTGTGTATAATTCACTATTTTTATTAGCAACTTCTTTAAACCAAACAAATTGTCTTGCTTTGCAGGTTCATCACATATAAAATTCTGGAAAATAGCAAGGACTTTCACTGGTGTTAAACTATTAGGACAGCTAGGCAAATTTGGCAAAACAGAGGTTTCTGATGTTATAGGATGTCTTGCACTTCCAAATGAAAAGGTTAGTATATTTTGTTTTTAATTTTTGAGTACCTAACTATATTAAGAGGTTAAACAATAGGTACTCAAAAAACTAAAACTTAAAATTAAAAACTTTACTATATGGCTCTTTTTTTACCTATTTTACTATCAAAATTAAATAGGTGTTCCATTAAATGCAATAATGATAGTAACAATGAAATACATCTTTATGAGTTTAACAATGGACTTTTTAATCTCTGAATATCCCCCAGATTAAAATCACATACTTGCGATATGCCTATCTTTTTTTTTCATGCTGAAATTACATTTACACACCGAATCCTGTACATTGAAGCACTAAAAATACTGAATGTTAGAGCCATTGTTTATATTTTTGTGGCTGTGTGAAATACTCTGAAGCAAGGCTCAATACATAAAGCTACATCACAACCTTTACACATGTATCTTGACTCCCTCCATGTCTTCTTCCCTGTGGCATCATGCACACTGTTACACATCCTGCACATCCTAGTTGAATTCTGCTTCTTCTTGGTGGGAGGAATCACAGATGGAAAAAGATGTCCAACAGGTTGCATTGGGATTGCTTTTGCTGATGGATGGGCAATGCTTTTGGTGTAAATTCCTCCTTCTGATGTTTTGCAATAAGTTGTTCAACAACAACATTGTGGAAGTTGAGGGCACTGTGCTTTCCTCCATGTTTTTTAACAGGACAAAGGCATTCCACACTGCTAATTCCATGAGATAAAAATAACTTCTTATAGTACTTTTTGGATCTCTTGCATGGCAATGGATTGTTTGCAATGTGCTGATCCACTTTGTCCACACCTCCCTTTGTATCATTATAAGCAAATACAGCCACTGGTTTTATAATATCTCTATTTCTTACTTTCTGTGTCTGCATTTCTGTATTGTGCATAATGGACAACATGCAGATGTTTCTTTTGTTATTCTATTTCAACACAGTTAGTTTACTTCACTGAATAATCTTTCCTTTCTCTAGTTTTTTGGTACGAAAAGTAGTTGGCATTTCTTTTCTCGTTGGACTTGCCATACATGTCTGTCCTTTTTTACTTTCTCTAGCCCCGCATGTACAATGTACATAGGGATAGAGAAGTATTGCATTCCACCCAAAAAATTGATACCGAGATTTTACCGGAAATACATGTTTTAGGACCTCCTGTATCCATAAAAAGCATTTTCAGAAAAAGGTCTGTGTGTGTGTGTGTATCCGTGTGTCCATGTGTCTGTGTGTCCGTGTGTCTGTGAACACGATAACTCAAAAACAAAAAGTAGCTAAAATACCAAACTTGGTATTTATGTTCAGTATCTTCCAGGGATGGGACACAAAGATTTTGAGAAAAATCCCCCTACCCCAAACTACCCTTTACATGGAACTTTTTTCGAAAATTTTGATTTTCTTAAAAATGGCTCTAACGATTTTGATTAAAATATCGTATATTAAAGATATTTACCTGACAAATAAAATGTATATCTTGAATTTTCTGGGAATAGCTTCTAAAGACCTGTTTATTCTGGATGAATTTTGCTTAATTTGGCATAACTAGTGAACCATACGAGATAGACAAAAACTTACTATACAAAAAATGTAGGCCTTGTCATGTACATTTTTTTCGTGGAGCTTACCGTTTTTGAGGTATTCATTGTTATTAGTTTCAGTTGTGAAGTACTTCTACTTTTCTCAGACGTGAGTGTCTGTTTTTTCGTTTTTTCTACTCCTGGCCAAGAAAAGAAGCGATTTGTAATGACAATCGCATAACGACAGCTTTTAAAACATTTGACTATCAATTTAGCCTAGTGTATTCCCTTATTTTCTTTCTACTTATAAGGAACTAAGTAATAACATTGTGCTGAATACCTCGATTAACAAAGTGAAGAAAGAAGAATAATCTTATGTAAGAAGTTTGTAGAACGGCTAGAGAAAGTCATGTGAGTGTAACACATCAGATTTTTTATCAGAATGTCTGTAAGCTGGGAGGAACTATAACAGTTAATTATAGTCAAGTGGTATCCCATGTTTAGTAAGGGTTTCATTAGCGTTATAACAATTTGTGATGACATTGGCAGATCTTTGTTTTCCTCTTCAGCTTTAGTACCTTGCCTATGTAATTAGGGAACAAACATGTTCAGTAACTGACTCACACACATGAATGTTTTGATGCCAAATCTAGCTCTCTTGAGTGACAGATATTGGATCTATCCCAATCTTCCCTTATATAACATCAAGCTTTCATCTATGATTATGTCTCTTTCTAGAACACAGATACTTCTAAATTTATCTGATAGGCAACTTACAATAGGCATACTTTATTCAATTTGGGTTGTGGATGGCTTTCTGCATTATACATTGCACAGTCAGAAAAATGTAAATTCTTTTTCAAATTTACAAGCCTCTTGAATGGTAGAACCCTTAGAAAAATTGGTATGGCTAATGTAGCTCTTTTTGTCCAGTGCATCTGATATGTGGGTTTTTTAACAATGCTTTACAATAATGTTATATTGTGTAACATTTCATCAATTTTTGTTTTCTTCCATGCTGGGATGTTTGTGTTCCATAGTTATTGGTCTCGGTAACTAAAATTTGCATCAATCTGTCATCAATATGGTCTAAAATAGTGCATAATATCCTTAATATAGGGTTGAAAATTAATTTCAGGTTTACCTGCAAAAGGAAAACATGGTGGAGCAAGTGGAAGTGGATCTACTTTGCATCTCACTCTGGCACTTGCAATATTCTCAGATGAAACTGATTCATCACCTTCTTCTCCTGAGGTCTCCTCATAACTATTTTCAGAACTCTCAGATCCACTAAATTCAATATTTAACTCTTCTTCACTCTCCATTTTTATAAGTGTAAGGAAGTAAAGTGACACATAAGAAACCGCAAGAACAGATTGTAACAGAGGCCTTTGGTATGAATAAGATACACAGAAAAATATAGATGAACTGGCTGATTTAGAGACACCTGTTGGCAGAAATATACACTCAAAATATCATACCACAGACATCTAGAGACAAAAATAACCAAAGGATTACCAAATCACGAGACAGAATAAGCAAATTTGGCCTTTTAAAATATATGTCGGACAGAAATGATAAGCCCAAGTATACCTGGCATTTTATTATTTTGTTGAGATTAAAAACACAAGTATACTTAGAGTTGTATGTTATGAGATTAACACCTGCTTTTATTACAACAGACACCACAGGTGGATGATGTGTGTATTTTACACCATTAAATAATGTACTCACCACAGGGCAGAATACTCATTGGTATATACTTGTAGACTGTAAGATGTATAAAATTGTGAAGCTACTTACAGTGAAGACTAATCAGATTGATTAATGTGCTTGATGTTTGCACACACTTCACTTACTTTTATTGAGTAGCACAACTGTTTTACAGACCCTTGCCCACATCGACAGCTGATGAAGTGTGTAAGCATCAATCACATTAATCAATTTGTAGATTGTAGTTCACTGACCAGTTCACTCCAGGTCTAGGAGTAACATGCTTCTGGTTCTAAAGGTTGCGGGTTCACATCCAATGGAGAGTGATGGATTTTTTTGGGCACGTAGATTTATGCCATGTAAAAGAACCTTGAGCCTGATAAAAGAGGTCTCTGAGCAAAATTAATCGGTCTTTCATGCTCAATATAATATATATAAAAACTTTATAAAATGAAAAACATGCTTTTATGTTTTGCAGTATGTATGTATGTATGTATGTATGTATGTATGTATGTATGTATGTATGTATGTATGTATGTATGTATGTATGTATGTATGTATGTATGTATGTATGTATGTATGTATGTATGTATGTATGTATGTATGTATGTATGTATGTATGTATGTATGTATGTATGTATGTATGTATGTATGTATGTATGTATGTATGTATGTATGTATGTATGTATGTATGTATGTATGTATGTATGTATGTATGTATGTATGTATGTATGTATGTATGTATGTATGTATGTATGTATGTATGTATGTATGTATGTATGTATGTATGTATGTATGTATGTATGTATGTATGTATGTATGTATGTATGTATGTATGTATGTATGTATGTATGTATGTATGTATGTATGTATGTATGTATGTATGTATGTATGTATGTATGTATGTATGTATGTATGTATGTATGTATGTATGTATGTATGTATGTATGTATGTATGTATGTATGTATGTATGTATGTATGTATGTATGTATGTATGTATGTATGTATGTATGTATGTATGTATGTATGTATGTATGTATGTATGTATGTATGTATGTATGTATGTATGTATGTATGTATGTATGTATGTATGTATGTATGTATGTATGTATGTATGTATGTATGTATGTATGTATGTATGTATGTATGTATGTATGTATGTATGTATGTATGTATGTATGTATGTATGTATGTATGTATGTATGTATGTATGTATGTATGTATGTATGTATGTATGTATGTATGTATGTATGTATGTATGTATGTATGTATGTATGTATGTATGTATGTATGTATGTATGTATGTATGTATGTATGTATGTATGTATGTATGTATGTATGTATGTATGTATGTATGTATGTATGTATGTATGTATGTATGTATGTATGTATGTATGTATGTATGTATGTATGTATGTATGTATGTATGTATGTATGTATGTATGTATGTATGTATGTATGTATGTATGTATGTATGTATGTATGTATGTATGTATGTATGTATGTATGTATGTATGTATGTATGTATGTATGTATGTATGTATGTATGTATGTATGTATGTATGTATGTATGTATGTATGTATGTATGTATGTATGTATGTATGTATGTATGTATGTATGTATGTATGTATGTATGTATGTATGTATGTATGTATGTATGTATGTATGTATGTATGTATGTATGTATGTATGTATGTATGTATGTATGTATGTATGTATGTATGTATGTATGTATGTATGTATGTATGTATGTATGTATGTATGTATGTATGTATGTATGTATGTATGTATGTATGTATGTATGTATGTATGTATGTATGTATGTATGTATGTATGTATGTATGTATGTATGTATGTATGTATGTATGTATGTATGTATGTATGTATGTATGTATGTATGTATGTATGTATGTATGTATGTATGTATGTATGTATGTATGTATGTATGTATGTATGTATGTATGTATGTATGTATGTATGTATGTATGTATGTATGTATGTATGTATGTATGTATGTATGTATGTATGTATGTATGTATGTATGTATGTATGTATGTATGTATGTATGTATGTATGTATGTATGTATGTATGTATGTATGTATGTATGTATGTATGTATGTATGTATGTATGTATGTATGTATGTATGTATGTATGTATGTATGTATGTATGTATGTATGTATGTATGTATGTATGTATGTATGTATGTATGTATGTATGTATGTATGTATGTATGTATGTATGTATGTATGTATGTATGTATGTATGTATGTATGTATGTATGTATGTATGTATGTATGTATGTATGTATGTATGTATGTATGTATGTATGTATGTATGTATGTATGTATGTATGTATGTATGTATGTATGTATGTATGTATGTATGTATGTATGTATGTATGTATGTATGTATGTATGTATGTATGTATGTATGTATGTATGTATGTATGTATGTATGTATGTATGTATGTATGTATGTATGTATGTATGTATGTATGTATGTATGTATGTATGTATGTATGTATGTATGTATGTATGTATGTATGTATGTATGTATGTATGTATGTATGTATGTATGTATGTATGTATGTATGTATGTATGTATGTATGTATGTATGTATGTATGTATGTATGTATGTATGTATGTATGTATGTATGTATGTATGTATGTATGTATGTATGTATGTATGTATGTATGTATGTATGTATGTATGTATGTATGTATGTATGTATGTATGTATGTATGTATGTATGTATGTATGTATGTATGTATGTATGTATGTATGTATGTATGTATGTATGTATGTATGTATGTATGTATGTATGTATGTATGTATGTATGTATGTATGTATGTATGTATGTATGTATGTATGTATGTATGTATGTATGTATGTATGTATGTATGTATGTATGTATGTATGTATGTATGTATGTATGTATGTATGTATGTATGTATGTATGTATGTATGTATGTATGTATGTATGTATGTATGTATGTATGTATGTATGTATGTATGTATGTATGTATGTATGTATGTATGTATGTATGTATGTATGTATGTATGTATGTATGTATGTATGTATGTATGTATGTATGTATGTATGTATGTATGTATGTATGTATGTATGTATGTATGTATGTATGTATGTATGTATGTATGTATGTATGTATGTATGTATGTATGTATGTATGTATGTATGTATGTATGTATGTATGTATGTATGTATGTATGTATGTATGTATGTATGTATGTATGTATGTATGTATGTATGTATGTATGTATGTATGTATGTATGTATGTATGTATGTATGTATGTATGTATGTATGTATGTATGTATGTATGTATGTATGTATGTATGTATGTATGTATGTATGTATGTATGTATGTATGTATGTATGTATGTATGTATGTATGTATGTATGTATGTATGTATGTATGTATGTATGTATGTATGTATGTATGTATGTATGTATGTATGTATGTATGTATGTATGTATGTATGTATGTATGTATGTATGTATGTATGTATGTATGTATGTATGTATGTATGTATGTATGTATGTATGTATGTATGTATGTATGTATGTATGTATGTATGTATGTATGTATGTATGTATGTATGTATGTATGTATGTATGTATGTATGTATGTATGTATGTATGTATGTATGTATGTATGTATGTATGTATGTATGTATGTATGTATGTATGTATGTATGTATGTATGTATGTATGTATGTATGTATGTATGTATGTATGTATGTATGTATGTATGTATGTATGTATGTATGTATGTATGTATGTATGTATGTATGTATGTATGTATGTATGTATGTATGTATGTATGTATGTATGTATGTATGTATGTATGTATGTATGTATGTATGTATGTATGTATGTATGTATGTATGTATGTATGTATGTATGTATGTATGTATGTATGTATGTATGTATGTATGTATGTATGTATGTATGTATGTATGTATGTATGTATGTATGTATGTATGTATGTATGTATGTATGTATGTATGTATGTATGTATGTATGTATGTATGTATGTATGTATGTATGTATGTATGTATGTATGTATGTATGTATGTATGTATGTATGTATGTATGTATGTATGTATGTATGTATGTATGTATGTATGTATGTATGTATGTATGTATGTATGTATGTATGTATGTATGTATGTATGTATGTATGTATGTATGTATGTATGTATGTATGTATGTATGTATGTATGTATGTATGTATGTATGTATGTATGTATGTATGTATGTATGTATGTATGTATGTATGTATGTATGTATGTATGTATGTATGTATGTATGTATGTATGTATGTATGTATGTATGTATGTATGTATGTATGTATGTATGTATGTATGTATGTATGTATGTATGTATGTATGTATGTATGTATGTATGTATGTATGTATGTATGTATGTATGTATGTATGTATGTATGTATGTATGTATGTATGTATGTATGTATGTATGTATGTATGTATGTATGTATGTATGTATGTATGTATGTATGTATGTATGTATGTATGTATGTATGTATGTATGTATGTATGTATGTATGTATGTATGTATGTATGTATGTATGTATGTATGTATGTATGTATGTATGTATGTATGTATGTATGTATGTATGTATGTATGTATGTATGTATGTATGTATGTATGTATGTATGTATGTATGTATGTATGTATGTATGTATGTATGTATGTATGTATGTATGTATGTATGTATGTATGTATGTATGTATGTATGTATGTATGTATGTATGTATGTATGTATGTATGTATGTATGTATGTATGTATGTATGTATGTATGTATGTATGTATGTATGTATGTATGTATGTATGTATGTATGTATGTATGTATGTATGTATGTATGTATGTATGTATGTATGTATGTATGTATGTATGTATGTATGTATGTATGTATGTATGTATGTATGTATGTATGTATGTATGTATGTATGTATGTATGTATGTATGTATGTATGTATGTATGTATGTATGTATGTATGTATGTATGTATGTATGTATGTATGTATGTATGTATGTATGTATGTATGTATGTATGTATGTATGTATGTATGTATGTATGTATGTATGTATGTATGTATGTATGTATGTATGTATGTATGTATGTATGTATGTATGTATGTATGTATGTATGTATGTATGTATGTATGTATGTATGTATGTATGTATGTATGTATGTATGTATGTATGTATGTATGTATGTATGTATGTATGTATGTATGTATGTATGTATGTATGTATGTATGTATGTATGTATGTATGTATGTATGTATGTATGTATGTATGTATGTATGTATGTATGTATGTATGTATGTATGTATGTATGTATGTATGTATGTATGTATGTATGTATGTATGTATGTATGTATGTATGTATGTATGTATGTATGTATGTATGTATGTATGTATGTATGTATGTATGTATGTATGTATGTATGTATGTATGTATGTATGTATGTATGTATGTATGTATGTATGTATGTATGTATTTCTCTGCAAGTAGGTATCACCCGGTGGCAGAGTTATATATGTATACAAGATATATAAACAATAAATCACAGCTGCCAGTTTATGGCTTTGAAAGCTAGATATAATAGTTATTTACTCAAATATGAAAACATTAATTTTTCTCTCAATTCAGATTAATTAATTTCATAATTAGAATCACCAACCAATTTAACATTTGTATTTACAACAATATGAAATCACAAGCATTTCATTTAAGGAATATTTACAAAAATTATCCAACATTAAAATAAAGATTTTTCCTAAATTTCTTCAGAGACAGGGACAATCCCGAAAGGCTGCTCCAGGCAATTCAGTCCAGTCTTTTATGGTTCTATTTACAAAGAAGAACTTTCCCACATCAGTTCTGTATCATCTACCCTTAATTTTGAAAGGATGATCGTTTCATGCATAGTAAGTTGGGTTTTCCAGTTTGTCAGTAACGTCCTCCCATGCGTTTAAGCCAGCATAAGCTTTAAATAAAGCGCACAACCTCTGTTTCTCACGCCTAACTTTCAATGGCTCCCATTTTATTTCCTCAGCGTTTGGAGGCCCAAAATATTTACCCCTTTTTATGAATTTTATAGCCCTTTTCTGGATCTTTTCTAACGAATCAATTTGATTTATTCTATACGGGTCCCAACAAGTTACTCCAAATTCCATGACCGGCCGCACTAAGGACTTGTACGCGATTTCCCTGGACTTTGCACTCCCCTTTTTTAAAATCCTTATTAAGAAGTGCAGTGTTTTCCACGCTTTCTTAGATACCGAATTTACCTGCTCATCCCATCCAGCGTTACTCACCAAGTAAACTCCCAAGTATTTGCAGCTGTCCACTTGTGGAATTTTTCCCCCACCCATGTGATAGTTTTGCAGAATTTTTTCCCTAGATCTATTAAATGCAATTGACTTACTTTTGCCAGCGTTAATTTTCATTTTATTTGCAGCAGCCCAATCACTAATTTTATTTAAATCACCCTGAAGAGCAGCCTCATCTTCAACATTTCTAATTTTATTGTAAATAATACAATCGTCTGCAAACAACCTTATCTGGCATTTTATATTAACAGTTACGTCATTTACAAAAATAAGAAAAAGTAACGGCCCCAGTACTGAGCCTTGGGGTACGCCCGAGCTTACCATACCCCTTTCAGATAGCTCCTTGCCTACTTTTACCCTTTGCGATCTTCCTTCCAAAAATCTTTTAACCCATAGAACTACGCGTTTATCAATTCCTGTAGCAGTTAGCTTCTGGATAAGTAAATTATATGATACAACATCAAAAGCTTTGGAAAAATCTATCACCACTGCATCTGTTCTTCCCCCTGCATCCACCTCCTCTGCTAAATCTTGAATTAATGACGTTATCTGGCTTTCACACGAGTATCCAGGTCTAAACCCATGTTGCGCTTTATTGAACCACTTTTTGTTTTCTAATTCCTCCCGAATATATTCCACAATTAAATGTTCCATCAATTTGCACACTACTGAAGTTAGGCTGACTGGTCGATAATTATTTAATTCTGTTTTATTTCCCCCTTTATGAATTGGAACTACAATCGCGGTTTTCCAGTCTTCCGGTAAGGCACAGTTATTTATTGACATATTAAATAAAAGCATTAGGTACGGAATCATGGATTCCCCTCCAATTTTTAGTATTTCGGTCGGTATATTATCAGGCCCCCTTGACTTTTGATTTTGCAACATTCTGATCCTTCTGCGCAATTTGGATGCCATTATTTGAAAAACGGAATTTCCACTATCCACAATTTCCAATTTATAATTATAATCCGTTTTGTTAAAAACAGACACAAAATGTGAATTTAATGCGTTCGCTTTTTCCTTATCGTTCAATATGGCAAATCCATTTTCCTTGAGTTCTGGTATGCCAAGTTTATTTCCCCTGCGTCTACTTACATAATTGTAAAAAGATTTCCAACTATTATTGGTCCTGCTAAGAATTTGTTCTAAGAACCGCTCCTGGGCTTGCAACGTTTCGTCTTTCAATTGTTTAGCTAATTCTTTATATCTGTTAAAATGCCTATCTGACTTCTTCCGTTTATGAAACGCGCGGCTAGACTTTCGTTTAAGTATTCTGATGGATCTTGTATAATATTCTGGATCATTATTTTGTTTGATAGCTTTGTATGGAACGCATTTCTTTATTGATTCCGAAATAAGTATTTTGAAACTATCCCATGCTGCATCTACATTTGTTGCAGATTTTACAAACAGGCAAAATTGCTTTTTGAGAAAAGTCTGAATTCCATCTACGTCTGCTCTGCAGAAGTTAAAACTAATAATTTCCTCTCCTTCAAACCGGTTTCGCACCTTCCAGTTTATGTCTAATTGTACACAGCTGTGGTCACTTATACCTGGCAAAACCTCATATGCGCTAAACAATGACTCAGGTCTGCATAGAAACACGTCCAATACAGCCGATTTCCGGGTATCTGTTTTGACTACCTGCGAAAACCCATGATCCCAAACCAGAAGGTTAACAACACATTGAGCTTCACCTCCTAATAACTACCCATTCCAGTTTACATTTGGCAAATTTAGATCTCCTGCTAAAATAACATTTTTTCCCATTTCCGAAGAAATTTTTTCCACTAATTTATGAAGAGTTTTAAAGTTAGTTTTGCCAGGTGGTCTGTAACACGCTATTAATGTAATGTTATTTGCTTCGTCTTCGTGATCGATAATTTCAATGGCCATCATTTTTACGTCTTCTTCCACCCACAATATCTTACTGCTTAACTCTAATTTGGTACAAATAAAAATTCCCCCTCCCCTTCCTTCCCTGTCCCTCCTAAACACCCTGTAATCTGATCTAAATATCTCTGCGTCATTAATATCAACACTGAGCCATGACTCCATACCTATAATCACACTTGGGTTACTTATTTCCATTAAATTTCAAAATTCTAATGTTTTGTTTATGATGTAAATTTAAACATCATATCCAGATGTGGATAAATGTAGGATGACTTTAAAATAGCTCATATTGTTAACATAGAGAAAGAAAGAGTGTTGATATGTACAGAGTGGTGCAAAAGTCACTGGACACTGGGCAAAGA
Organism: Hymenopus coronatus; assembly: GCA_030762935.1. Classification (NCBI taxonomy): domain Eukaryota; kingdom Metazoa; phylum Arthropoda; class Insecta; order Mantodea; family Hymenopodidae; genus Hymenopus; species Hymenopus coronatus. The sequence goes on from CM060892.1 coordinate 132,901,826, forward strand.
TTGAATTTATGTTTCATTACAAATACAAACTATACTTACAATTATTTTTTATGTTCAAACTGTTTTCCATCTGCATTAATACATCTTTGAAGTGGTAATAACAACTTAACAGGTTAAAACTTACTACTATAGCACGTCTTATTGGTACTTTGATTTTCTTTTTACTTAACTGTCCAGTGACTTTCAGTGACTTTTGCACCACTCTGTACATATCACCACTCTTTCTTTCTCTCTGTTAACAATATGAGTTAATTTAAAGTCATCCTATATTTATTCACATCTGGGTATGAAATGTTTAAATTTACATACTGCAAAACATAAAAGCATATTTTAATTTTCATCTTATTTATCTATCAAAATCAGCAGAAAATGGTATGAATTATTAGACTGATTTATCAGCATTCTGCCTGCAGCCTATAATAAAACAAAGAAACAAGAAAAAAATAAAATAGAAAATAATCAATTAGTGTTGCTCTCTCTCTCTCTCTCTCTCTCTCTCTCTCTCTCTCTCTCTCTCTTTCTCCCTCTCTCCCTCTCTAGACCTCTTTATCTTTTTACATAACACTGAACAGAAAGTGAATAGAAATACTCCTAAAAATAGTTTAAGGTTAAATTCACAAGTTAAAACTAGTTACCTTATAACAATAATTTAAATCTCAACTTATAGTTTTAAATTGTTTCAGGTAGTGTCAGGAGTTTCTTGGGGAAATATTCTTCTGTGGGATGAAGGTTTGATATCAGTTGAGATAACACAAAAGCAGAGGAAAAAGTGTCATTCTGCTGCAGTTACTCAGTTTGAGTATATGGATGGAGAACTATTGACTGTGGGTAAGTATATGTATTGTAAAATATATAAGAAATAAATAAGCATAGCCTGTGGCATCCCACAAGGCTTTCTCTTTTACACAGGGACTAGCTGGTTAACCTCTGAAGGTGAACTATTCCTAGGGAACATTTACTGTTTGACTTTCGACACTTTCACTTGTGCTATTTTCATTTTCACTTCAGTTCCACTTGTTGATACTTCACTGGTTGCTGTATTAGTTTGTGATGGGTCCTAGCTGCCTTCATCTTTCCATCATTCACTTCTTTGACCATTGCCCACCTACTGCAATATGAGGTAGGATTATCCATCAGGTCTTCTGTTGTCCCAAATGTCTCCATACTGCCCTTAGGTCTTACATGGTGATTCAATGCACCTATTTGAAGTGGTCCAGTTGTGAAACCTATCCTCCCCATCTCCATTTCTGCCCTGCTGAACATCTCATACTTTTGTTCTACTTATCTGCTCATTCCTGACTGCTGCAATTTCTTATTAATTGAAATGTTGCTATTATTTTATAATTGATTATGTGAGGAATGCTTCTTTTCTTCATGGTACTAGTAAAGGCTTTTTGGTTTTTCAATGATTTTCTTTACTTTAAAGAAATTGAAAACTTTCTTCTTAAATAGTGTTTAATTTAAATGCATTGTGTTTATACACTACCTTTCTTACGGTGAATGTGTTTTCTGTTAATTTATTTCCTTTTTACAAGATTATCGCTTATTGTGCACAAGCTCTTAGTGCTAACAGAATGACAAATTTTTTCAACCATATTATTGTGTGATTGTTTCCATGTGTGTGTGTGTGCATGTGTGCATGCATGCGTGCATGTGTGGGTGCGTGTTAAAAACAAAAAATTAGTTAAATACCAAACGTAGTATTTAAGTTCAGTATCTTCCAAGGATGGGATATGAAGATTTTCAGGAAAACCCTCCCACCCCCAACTACCCATTATGTTGAACAATTTTCAAACATTTTGATTTTCTCAAAAATAGTTCTAATAATTTTTATTGAAATCTCATATGTTTCAGATATTTTCATGACAAACAAAATATATATTTTGAATTTTTTGGGAATAGGCTCTGAAAACTTGTTCATTCTGGATGACTTTTATATAATGCATAAATCATAAGAGATAAACAAAAATTACTATACAAAAAAATGTAGCACTCATTAAAACACACAGCTTATATCATATACATTTGTTTTGTGGAGTTAACTGTTTCTGAGACATTCCTATTTATAGGTTTTTAATTTTAAACTACTTTATCTTTTCTCAAGTGGGAGGTCAACCTTTGTTTCATATCTTTTATTTTACTCTCAGGAATGCAAAAGACAACCAAATTTGAATTGTTTCATATAATAATAACTTTTAAAATATTTGACTATCACAATAGCCCCTATTTCTCTTCTACTTAGAAGGAAGCAAGTAATAAGACCATTTCTGCTAATGTTTATCTCCATTACCTTGATGTAGTTAAAAAAATAATCTTTTGTAAGGAAGTTTGTGGAACAGCAAGAGAAAGAAAGTCATGTGAATGGAACACCACATATTTTTTTTATGTAGGTAGTACTATACAAATTTATTTTGCTGTAGATGCACTTATGTTAAAGCAGTAACCATAGGGAGCAGGGGATACAGTGGACATTGGGGCATAGTAAGCAATTGGTTGTATAAAATCTATGGAGTACAGGAAAGTTCCATAATTTTGAACATTGTCTCCATTCAGTAAGGATCTAGCAGGCAGTGGAAACAATATGACTGAACGATGCTGTGGTGTTGTTATTGACACTTGTGTGTTTTGGTGATTTTTGTTGCAATTTTTTACCTTTAATCTCTAAGGAATTGTCCTTCTTCGTGCAAAGTAATTAAAGATAAAAATCAGGTAATATGAACTAGGGATAATGTTCTGCATATCTTAAAACAATTACAGCATTTTATTGTGCATTGATGATTGAAAACTTCTATTTAATTATATTGTGAAGTAATGGGGCAGAGTGAGACATTTTTCCTGTGAGTTCAGTTTTTGTAGTAGAAAACAAGACTTAATAATTACTTCTGAGACTTGCTGTGGGAACATGTTCCTGTTTTCAGCTGCTATTCGAACTGAATCTCCTTTTCTTGGTGTCAAAAATGAGGATGGTGGTTGTGGGGGTACATTGCTTGTGGATGTTGGATCTGTAAACTTTCAAAGGTTGCTGTATGGCGATAAATCAAAATTCATAATGTGGTTCTTCTTTTTCATTATTTAATTTTTTTTTTTTTTTCAGACATCTATTTTTGTATGTTGATAAACTACTTTTAATGGTTTTATATTCAGTGTAGTTTGATATTATGATGAATCTAAGTGGTAGGGACTGCTTATTTTTCTGTTTGATTGCATTTTAAATGACACATGTGTTATTCTAGTCTGATTTGCAGACTTATTTTTGTCCTTCCTATGTATACTAACTTACAGCCTGAGCATTTTATTTCATAAATTCCCAGTTTTTTGTTTGCTGGAATAGAATCTTTCAATTTTTTTACTTGATATGATATGTCTTTGTTAACCATCATACTATACATACATTCTTACAATTTTCTTACATCTTATTTAGAATAAGAACTGAAGCTTTCCTGGCGACGTATTAATTCAAAATCTTCTCGGGCTTCTAGCCAGCTAAAAACTTGGCTTGACACCAACGTTTCGAAGAAGTGCATCTTCCTCGTCTTCAGGGTGAACTGATGGTTTGAGCTTGCGGAGACTGGTATTTATAAGAGCTGGGATGAAACTAACATCTGATTGGTTCGCATGATATTATGGCCTGGTATTTAAGATGACTGAGACATGGGCACGGACTTCGTAGAAAACTATTTATAGCAGTTATTCGGCTAATGTTTTGTGTATGAGCACGCACCTGCTAGAAAATAAGTCTTGGAAGACTGCAGGTAGAGGATTAGGTATTAAGGCTCTTTAACATTGGTGTCCATGCTGAACTTAATTGTAGGCCAGAATCGCGATTTAGATTATTTGTTTCAGATGAGATGGCTAAAGCTTCTTTTACTCTCCTTTCCCAGTAGTTCGAACACTTTGCCACTATCTTGGTGTTGGTAAAGTTAGCTCTGTGGCTTTGTTCTATACAGTGTTCAGCCAGTCCAGATTTTTCGGGTTGCATAAGCCTTATTGATCTTTGGTGTTCAGAAACGCGTGTGGCAATAGTGCGTCCTGTTTGGCCAATGTACGCTGCGCTGCATTCGCAAGGAATGTGGTAGACACCATCTTTCCCGAAAAATTGCCGGTAAACGGTATATAGGCTATGGCGGCTGGCTTGTCTTTTTGTTGAGTGTTCTTGCTGGGGTTTCTTTTTCGTCCGGCTCTTTTCAGTGCTGATGTGATGTCCTTGGCTGAATATCCATTTTGTTGGAGTGTGAATTTTAGGTGTTGAAATTCTGTTTGCAGATTATCTGGGTCTGATACAGAAACTGATCTATGTGCCAATGTGTTGAGAATGCCCATAAGATTAGTAGACTACTCTACAAATATAATGTCAAAACCATCCAAAAGCCACCACCTAAAATCAAAAATTTGGTCAGGCCAGTTAAAGATAATTTAGCTCTCAGAGTACCCGGTGTCTACCACATTCCTTGCGTATGCAGCGCAGCGTACATTGGCCAAACAGGACGCACTATTGCCACCCGCGTTTCTGAACACCAAAGATCAATAAGGCTTATGCAACCCGAAAAATCTGGACTGGCTGAACACTGTATAGAACAAAGCCACAGAGCTAACTTTACCAACACCAAGATAGTGGCAAAGTGTTCGAACTACTGGGAAAGGAGAGTAAAAGAAGCTTTAGCCATCTCATCTGAAACAAATAATCTAAATCGCGATTCTGGCCTACAATTAAGTTCAGCATGGACACCAATGTTAAAGAGCCTTAATACCTAATCCTCTACCTGCAGTCTTCCAAGACTTATTTTCTAGCAGGTGCGTGCTCATACACAAAACATTAGCCGAATAACTGCTATAAATAGTTTTCTACGAAGTCCGTGCCCATGTCTCAGTCATCTTAAATACCAGGCCATAATATCACGCGAACCAATCAGATGTTAGTTTCATCCCAGCTCTTATAAATACCAGTCTCCGCAAGCTCAAACCATCAGTTCACCCTGAAGACGAGGAAGATGCACTTCTTCGAAACGTTGGTGTCAAGCCAAGTTTTTACCTGGCTAGAAGCCCGAGAAGATTTTGAATCTTATTTAGAGTTGCTATTTTTACTTTCTCTACACACACTATGTACATAGTGCATAGAGAAGGTATTGCACTCCACCCAAAATTTTGATACTGAGATTTCACTGGAAATATGTTTTAGGGTCCCCTGTATCCAAAAAAAGCATTTTCAGAAAAAGTTCCACGTACGCGTGCGTGTGTGTATCCATGTGTCAGTGTGTCCTTGTGTCTATGAAAACGATAACTCAAAAACGAAAAGTCGGTAAAATACTAAACTTGGTATTTAAGTATGGTATCTTCCAGGGATGCGACATGAAGGTTTAGAGAAAAATCCCCCCACCCAAAACTACCCTTTATATAGAGCTTTTTTCGAAAATTTAGGCTTTCTCAAAAATGGCTCTAATGATTTTGATTAAAATACCATATACTAAAGATATTTACCTGACAAATAAAATGTATATCTTGAATTTTCTGGGTCTAGCCTCTGAAGACTACTTTATTGTGTGTGAATTTTACGGAATTTTGCATAACTGCTAAACCGTAACAAAAACTTACCACACAAAAAATGTAGAGCATGTTACAGCACACAATTTAAGTTGCATACATTTTTTTTATAGAGTTGATTGTTTTTCAGATATTCCTGTTTTTGGTTTCAGCTTTGAAAAACATACTTTTCTCATACAGGAATTTGTCAACTCCTGTCCTTATAAACAAAGGAATTTCAGTCACATAGCAACCAGCTTTTGACTTTCATTTTACCCTATGGTGCTCCCTTATTTTACTTCTACTTACAAGGAAGCAAGTAATAAGACTATTCCTGATAATTTTTTCTTGATTAGCATGATGTAAATAGAAGCATAAGCTTTTTAATGATAATTTGTTGCAGAGATGTAGAGAAAGTTATGTGAATGGAACACATCAGATTTTTTTATCTTTCCCTTAGTCCACCGTACATCTTAACTTCACAGTTTTATATGTATAGTGGATGTTGCCCCCATCATGCTATTATTTTTTTCCACCTTTTTTATTTTGTAACTTTTTTCTTCTTCCATCCTCTCTTAACCATTTCTTCCTGACCTTACACAAAAAGTTACCCATAACTTTTATATTTTTCTCTCCATTTGTGGACAAAATTTTCTTGATTACTATTTCTCCATCCAGTTTTTCCCATCTTCATTGCCAAATTTGATCTCTCTATATCTTTGATTACAATATATAATGGAAATCTGTGTAACTTCTCCGCACATTGGACATTTTCTTATGCCTTATGCCTATCAAGTTTTTAACCCCTTTTCTCCCACTTACAAATCCTTCTTCCCTAGTTTATTGCATATTTACTTTTCTCTTTACCAGACTGTTTTTATTCTTCTATATATCCTCAAGATTGTTTCCTCTCTTATGCTGCTAAAAATATCTTGTCTATCAATACCCTCTAGCCTTGATTCTACTACTTTCTAAATGCTTTGATTGTTATATTTTGCATTTAATCATGAACTTCCCATACCTTTTTGCAATTTGAGCTGAACTTGATTAATGCTCAAGACTTCACTTACACTTTTAAAAGAATATTATGATTTTGCCACTTGTCTTCTTCAGTTCTTTTGCACGACTGAATCCTCCAGCTTGATGGCATATCCTTGCTTCGATCTACTGCACTGTCTTCTGATGGTAGATCAGAGGTTGTCAATTTGCATGTCTAAGTGTCTTGTTTGAATCTGTATATAAAAATATTTTCCTATGTTGTCAATTCTGATGCCACCCTAGCTGATTTTACCAAGTATACATCTCATTTAATCATGATTTTTATCCCAAAAATGTGATGATACTGCCAGTTTGTCTAAATGTTTATTTTGTGTGTAGCTTCTGTGCTCTTTCATGCGAGTATGGATATTTCTTTTGGTTTGACCTATGTGTATTTTTTCACATTGTGAGCATTCAATTTTGTATAATCCAGATTTTTACTTTCTCTACTTGCATGTACAATGTACATAGTGGATAGAGAAGGTATGGTTTTGCACCCAAAAATGTTATGTCGAGACTTCACCATACATATATGTTTTGGGGTCCCCTGAATCCGAAAAAGAATTTTTAGAAAAAGGTGAGTATGTGAATGTGGAAAAATTTTCAAAAATTTTGATTTTCTAAAAAATGGCTCTAACGATTTTTATTAAAATCCCCAATATTAAAGACATTTACATCCCCAATAAAATGTATATCTTGAATTTTCTGGGAATAGCCTTTGAAGACCTCTTTATTCTGGATGAATTTTGCCAAATTTTGCTTAACTGCTAAACCGTAAAAAATAGACAAAAGCTTACTACACAAAAAATGTAGATCTCATCAAAACACACAATTTATGTCCTTTATATTTTTGCTCTGGAGGTAACCGTTTCCAAAATATTCCTTGTTATTGGTTTCAATTGTAAAGTTCTTATTTTTTCTGAGACAGGAAAATTCCGTTTTTCTTTTGTTCTACTCCTGTCAAAGCAAAGAAGCAATTTGCAATGACAATCGCATATCAACAGCTTTTAAAGCATTTGACTATCACTTTAGCACAGCCCATTCCTTTAATTCCCTTGTACTTATAAGGAACTAGATAATAAGAATACTCAGCTAATGTTTATCTTGATTAGCATGGTGTAGAAGGGAGAATAAGCTTTTGTAAGAAGTTTGCAGAGCAGCTCGAGAAAGTTATGTGAGTGTAACATATCAGATTTTTACTTTCTCTACACATACTATGTACATGGTGTATAGAGAAGGTACTGTAATGCACCCAAAAATTTGATACAAGATTTCACCCTCTGAATCCAAAAAAAGCATTTTTAGAAAAATGTCCATGTGTGTGTGTGTGTGTGTGTGTGTGTGTGTGTGTGCGTGCGTGCATGCATGCGTGTGTGTGTGTGTGTGTGTGTGTGTGGGCAGTATAGCTCAAAAACAAAACATGGTATCTAGGTTTGGTATCTTCCAAGGATGCGACACGAAGATTTTCAAGAAAATCCCCCAACCCGCAACTAACCTTTACATGGAGCTTTTTTTTTAAAATTTTGATTTTCTCAAAAATGGCTCTAATGATTTTGATTAAAATATCCTATATTAAAGATATTTGCCTGACAAAAAAAATATATATTTTGAATTTTCTGGGAATAGTCTCTGAAGACTATGTTATATTAATTTGTTGAGTTGGTTTTTTAACACTATGTCACTTACATTCTCATTATGAGGGACTAGTTTTGGAAGCATAAGAATGTAAGTGACATAGTGTTAAAAAACCAACTCAACAAATTAATATAACATAATTTGACCATCACTGTTACTAAATTCCTCCAAACATCAATCTCTGAAGACTACTTTATTCTGGATGAATTTTACGGAATTTTGCATAACTGCTAAACCGTAAGAGATGGACAAAAACTTACCACACAAAAAATTAGAGCATGTTAAAACACACAATTTATTTAACATACATTTTTTTTGTGGAATTGATTGTTTTTGAGATATGCATTGTTATTGATTTCAGCTTTGAAAAACATAACCTTTCTTATTCAGGAATTTGTCAACTCCTGTCCATACAAACAAAGGAACTCCAGTCACATAGCAATCAGCTTTTTACTATCACTTTAACCTATGGTCCCTTATTTTGCTTCTACTTACAAGGAAGCAAGTAATAAGACTATTTCTGCTAATTTTTCTCAATTAGCATGAAGTAAATAGAAGCAAAAGATTTTTAACAATAATTTGTTGCAGAGATGTAGAGAAAGTCATGTGAATGGAACACATCAGATTTTTTATTACCTATATGGTATTTGATCAATATATTTTGGCTTTAGTTGATTCTTGTTATGGATGTTTTAGGAGCCAGTACAGTGTTAAGTTTTTCAAAAATGTTTCCAAATTTTTAGCAGCCCAAGGACGAAATGTACATTTTTTATATATGGATTTGGAAGTGAGGTGGTAATTTGTTTAGTTTTCTTTTTTGATTGCGTCTTTTAATCTTTTTGTGTTCTAAAGTTTTATCAAAACCATTTTTATTTGCCAACTGTATTGTGTAATAACCATCTTTTTCGGATCATAAGACACTCCTGACCATAGACACAGTAATAATTTTGTTAAGAAAATCGCAACAGTATACTAGTATGATGCTTATATTACTAGTTCAATCATTAGTTTTATACATATTTAATATAAGAAATATCTGCTGCAGTAGAACGCAGAACCTTAAGGTGTATAAGCTTGCATTATATTATTCAAGGCTACGTGCTTTGTTAAAAATAACAAGAATTTTAGAGCATCAGGGACACAAGTAACAACCCCTAATAGGAAGGAAGGTCTTTTCCCTTATAATCAGGATAGACGGACTTTCTCATTGTAAAGAAAGGTCACGTGGGTGGAAAATAAAGAAAAATCCCAGACAGTCACATGACAATGCTACTTTGTGCACCTTTTTCCAGCCAATCAAAAAGGAGGGCAATATTAGGATCTTTTGGTATATAAGTGATGAGCTAATGAGAAATCGGAGGCAATGTAAAAAACCTAATGACATGCAGTGTAAGAAGCAGGCAATGTAAGAAATTGTGCAGCATGCAGTGTAAGAAATATGCAATGTAAGAAATGTAACGACAAGCCGTATAAGAAGCAGGCAATGTAAGAAATCACGCGGCATGCAGTGTAAGAAATACTCAATGTCAGAAACGTCTCAACACACAGTATAAGAAATCAGCTTGTTATAAGAAATCTGTCAGCGATGAATTAAGAAATACACATTAATTGTGAGTGTGAAGTGTTATAGTAAAAGTTAATCTGACAGGCAACTATTACCTTAAATGATATACGGACTGTGAAACTTAAGATTACGGTGACGGTTGTAAAATGCTAGAACTCAGTAAGAGTGGAACAAGCACTTATAAAGATTGGGTCATCAAGTCACGATCGTTTATGTCGGGAGTCGCTTGCAGTTTTAGTGCCTCAAACCAGCAACAGATAATCAATAACAGAAGTCATCAGTGAAATTAAGTGAAATTTCTCTTTTATTTGAGTCTACCAAGTGTTACACACCTTTGTCATCCTTTCCCCCCTTAGCAAGAGACAACTCATGGTCTACAAGAACGAGCTTAGCCAGAGCAACAAAGGGAATCTGCAAGATATCTACACACTTAATGTAGAGTATTTTACGAGCATAATCTTTGACCAACTCCAAGTAGACTCACGTGATGGTGCCATATTGGCACCCTAACGTGGTGCACAAGGCAAACCACGACATATTGGCACCCTAACATGAGCGTAAACAAGTGTTACAAAATTCTGAAATAAAAATAATAAAGGTTCTATTCTCTATTACTTACATGATGTAGGTATCCCATACATTTCACTCTGTTTTGAAGCACAACAAAAGTTAGACTTCATGTTCACTTTCTTTCATATCTGAATTTTCACTTTCTGCAGACATTTTCCAAGTTGGTTGGGGCCCAAAATGCCTTTCTGCTGCCCTATTACCATGCTCCTTTGCATATTGACAACTTCTAATTTGAATGCAATACTGTATGAGAATTTCTTCTGTTTAGGCGGCATGAGGGCTTAGAAAAATTCACAATTGAATGTTGCTTTCACAATGGTGCACTTGTTACTGAACATAAAAGAAAGGGGCTGTGAGAGAAAATTTGATCAATTTTGTTACAAATTATTAATTTTTATATTAATATTTGTGTTGCTTCACTGTTACTTAAATGTTTTACATATTATAACATATGTGTATATTACTCATAATTGTCTGTCTTAGTTATTTATGTGAATGGTCCCTGAAAATGATTCCATTTCTGCATTAGATAGTGTTCCGGTATTGGGCATTATTTAACATAGGAAATAGCTCCATTCTGAGACTTACTTTCTGTTTGTCCAGATTTCCGGTATATAAGGGGCCTGGTTTAGGCATGTTCTACTGTATATGTATTGTAAGATTTTCATTTAGTTTTCATATGATTTTTAGTGTTATTTTGGTTCTCTGTTTCTTTAATGCATTGTAATGAACCTTAAATTCAGTTATTTATCTTGAATATTTATTATTATGAGTGTGCATTTTTAGATTTTAATTTTATATATGTAGTTTTCATTGCATAACCAGAAGTATCAAATTATTCCTTTTCAAAGAACTTAAAAAGAACTCTGAAAAAATTAATTCTTTAAGCTATCTATGAAAAAACAGAATCTTTTTAAGATATCTGTATGACAAATGAACTGTTACAGGTATGGATGGCTTCATTAAATTGTGGTATATGGATACAGTAGAGCAGGCAGACCCTCCTGAGGATGACAGATTTGTTGAAGTGGATCCACAATTTGAGTTTGAAATTCATTCTGAATATGAAAGGGCATCTCTTATGTGTATTATAAAAATTTCTGATGCTCCAGAAAATACTCTCTGGTTTGGTCAGGTAACACATTTTTACCCATAAAATATTTATCTCTTTAAGTTTTTGCAGTAGTAGGTGTATAGCCCATAAATACTGTCATGACAAGTTTACAAATATTGTTAAATGTGCATTAAAGGCAGCAGATTACAGTAATATATAACAATTTATTGTAAAATGAAAGGAAAACATCACATGGCTATCACAGCCCATAGAAACAATAAAAACAAAACCATCATAAAACACCATTACCAACATAATTATATGTAGGTCAAAGTTTACACATATCTAACAAATATGGTGTAAGAAATTAGAACATCAGTTTCTGTTGTTCACTTTATTCATCAATAGAGCACTCAATGTAATACAGAACATTACACTTTTGGCACACAAAATAATTGAGTCACTGCATTCATGCCACTGTGTTAGCATTCGTCACTCACTAGATTGACTTTTAACTAACTTCACCACCACACTGACACTTGTTAGCTTCATATATAGTTCACAGCTGGGCTCAAAAGTTCCAGTTATAGAAATTACAGAAAATCACTTGGGGTAGAGATAAAGAACTCTCAGGAATGTTTTGCAGGCCTTTGTTTGCCTGGCTGTTCACTTTATTGTTGGAGCAGGCCAGGCAACAATCCCTTCAGTGGTTGCAAGGCCTCACGTGCCACCATTGCACTGCGGAACATTTTGTCTTTGCCAAGTTGTGTGACCCTTGCGGTCACTGTGCCTCTTAGCACAATCATTCATCACGATCATACCCTCCTTTAGGATTAGCCTGCAGACTCCAGGATGTATATTGGAACCTCGGAACACTTTGTCTTTGCCGAGTCGTGGGACCCACCTGCCCGATGTCGATTGTTGCATCATCAATAAAAAGGAGCACAGGCAATTTGTATTAAAAATGGAATTATAATTAAGTTATTTCAGATTCTATTTTTTGTATTTAATGTTTTTAATTTTAAAAGGAATTAACTTTAAAAAAATTATAGTTATAGCTCCTGAGGGCATCAATCCCAATATCATCTCCACAGCCACCTTTGCAATGAACACCCACAGATGTAGGTGGCTCAGTACCAGGGTTAACTACATCAAGACCTACTTCCCCAATGGCAAGGTTTCGCTCAATGCCGTCATTCTCTCATAGGGCTGATGCGGTTCCCTACATGGTGAGCCCTCAGTAAGTCAGATCGAATTATGGTCATGGCTGCACCTGTGTCCACCAGTATCCGGCACAGCTTCTCTAGGAATCTAGCCTTCCACAATGAGGCTATCTTCCACTCAGTGTCATGTGAGGAGACGGTGGTGACGACTACGGTATACCTTTCGCCACATCGGTTCTTATTCATGTCCTGCCTGCCAATCGACTCAATTGCAAAGAGTGTTTCACTAGGTGCCCCGAATGGTCGCACCCTAAACATAGACTGTTCGACGCGGGTCGTCTCAGTTGAATACAGTCCTTCACCAAGTGTCGGGGTTAGCCACATTCCCAGCACACACGATCAAAATAAAATGTAAATGGCATGCTATTTATGGACGCTCTTTAACTACTGTGGTTCTCAGTGTCCCATTCTATATTGGGCATGAAAGACCACTTAATTTTGCTCAGAGCCTCTAAATCAGGTTTGACGTTCTTTTACGTGCCTTAAATCTATAACACAGGACCAACGGCTTACTTTACTTCCATGCTAAGGATTTTTACACCCGAAAAAATCCATCGTCCTCCACCGGATTTGAACCCGCGACCTTGGGGCTATACCACAGAGGACAACTGAAATACTGATTTAAGTTTATTTGTGATCTAGTTGAGCATATTCCTGTATTATACCACTTAGTATTTTTGTTTAAAATTTCATTATTCAACCTTCATATTTTATATTTAGCTTGTATTTTTAGTTTCTTTATCACATACAATGTACATAATAGGTAGAGAAGGTACTGCATTCCATCCAGAAATTTAAAGGAGATATGTTATCGAAAATAAATGTTTTGAGGAGATTTGAATCCTAGAAAAAAGTGTTTTTAGAATAAGATCTGCTTGTGCATCTGTGAACAGCATAACTATAAACAAAAGTAGGTTAATTACCAAACTTGGTATTTGAGTTTAGCATCTTTCAAACATCTGATGCCAAAGTTTTTAGGAAAATTCCCAATCCATCCCAATTTACCTTTATATGGAATATTTTTTAAACTTATTTTCTCAAAAATGGCTCTAACAGTTTGTGTTAAATGCCACCATATATTAAATAAATTTAGAGGCAAATAAAATGTATATATTGAGTTTTGTGGGAATAGCCTCTGAAACCTTCTTCATTCTGGAGAATTTTAGCATAAACCATAAGATATAGGTAAAAACTCATACTACACATGTAGATCTCATTAAAATATTTTACACTAGTACATTTTTTGTAGAGTTAACCATCTCAGAATTATTCGTTGTTATTGGCACGAATTTTCCAATAATGCTTTTCTCAAATGGGAAGTCCTCATTCGTTTATTTATTTATTTTTTTTACTCCTGACCATACAAAGAGAATGTTATGTCAAAGTCATCACTTGATGACCAGCTTATCATAAATTTGACTATTGCATTAACGTAATATATCCCCTTATTTCTCTTGTACCTATAAGGAAATAAGTAATGATTATTATTCGAAAAATAATCGGTCAAAAGTTGGGGATTATAATGCACTTGTTGTAAATTGGCTTTCCTAGTTCCTTGGCAGATATAGTGCCAATCATGAAATGACTATCACTTAAAAAAAAGAAAAAGAAAGACCATATTTTGGGCAATTCTAAAAATTGTTTGTGAAACTGGACATGTACCAACTATTGAATGGAATGACTATCACTTAAAAAAAAAGACCATATTTTGGGCAATTCTAAAAATTGTTTTGAGAAACTGGACGTGTACCAACTATTTCAGATATATTGCAAAACCTAAACGTTTCTCTATCAGTTTAAATGCAATAAGTTGTTTACCATATTTTTTAACTTATAACATGGTTTATCTTAATGGCTTTGTTAATGTTTGATACAATAATGCTCCATTTTTCTTTTTCTTACTTAAATCTCCCAGTGTCTGTAGCTCAAATAACAATGCGATTTGGTTTATCAGCTTTGTAGACTTATTCTGTATCATGATTAATGTATGGTGCTTGGGTTTGATTTGCCTAAATAAGTTGCACTGTATGTAATTTTAATGAAAAAATGGTCAATTGATTAAAAAAAAATCTAATGTGTTCCATTCACATGACTTTCTCTGCATCTCTGCAACTAATTACTGTGAAAAAGCTTATGCATCTATTTTCTTCATGTTAATCAAGTAAAAATTAGCAGGAATATTCTTATTACTTGCTTGCTTGTAAGTAGAAGCAAAATAAGGGAGAACCATAGGTTAAAGTGCTAGTCAAAAGCTGGTTGCTATGTGACTGAAGTTCCTTTAGTTGTATGGACAGGAGTTAAAACATTCCTGTATGAGCTGAAACAAAAAAAAAGGAATATCTAAAAAACGATCAACTCCACGAAAAAATGTATATAACATAAATTGTGTGTTTTAACGGACATTCACATTCTTTGTGTGGTAAGTTTTTGTGTGTATGTGTGTGATGGAGAGTTTCAATGAATATGTCACTTTTAAGTTAAACAAATGGAAGAACTTGTTTGTAGTTTTTTTTTGGGGGGAGGGGGTCTGGTCCGACCCACCCTCCCTCTGCAAATACACCTCTGCCCTACATGCACAAACAGACAGATTTTCTTTTTATATTAGTATAAAATATGTAAAAAACCTAGATTGTAAATAATTTCTGAATCCTGCTTTATGTCTTTCACAGATTAAGATTCATAACTTACTTTTTACTTCTCCTAATAGGATGCAAATGGAGGAATGTGGAAAATAGATATAAATGTTGTTGCCACACCTTTACCACCAGAAAAAATTTTTCATTGTCATGCTGGACCAGTAGCTGATATGGCAACAGCATCCTTTGGCAATTATATTGCAACTTTAGGAGAGGATGGAAGGATTTTTCTATTTGATGTGCTAAAGAAAAAGCTGATAGCTTCTAAAACGTTTCAGGCTGGAGGAAGAACCTTATTGTGGTTACCTATACAGGTAATTATTATTTCTTGCATAGTTTAGGCAAATGTACTGTAAAAAAGATCTGGGACCTGTTTCATAATCTTTATAATCCTGTAAATTGTAAACTTTGTTTGAAATTTGTAAACATCCATTTCACAATGGAATTTATAATGTTAAACTCCACAAAAAAGCCTTAAATATTTAAAAATTAAATTTCTTAGAATTTACAAATATTCTCTTTTGCAATCAAATAGTAATTTCACACATTATAAACTAAGCAGTTTATTTACAAATGGGTTAAGATTTCTAAAGGAAGCTATACTTAATATTTTGGCTAGAAAGGAAAACAGACAAGAGGATATATAGACTGTCTCTGCAATTGAGTGTCAGAGCTCTGGCTTCTCACCCAGAGGTCCCAGTTTTGATTCCTAGCTGGGATGGGGGAGGTCTTGCTAACTAAAATCATTCCCTATCCCCCATAGAGTCAGAAAATATGAATGTGGAGTGTGTGTGTGTGTGTGTGTGAGAGAGAGAGAGAGAGAGAGAGAGAGAGAGAGAGAGAGAGAGAGAGAGAGAGAGAGAGAGAGAGAGAGAGAGAGAGAGATAGTATAATCACTGAAGAAACCAATGTTAAGAAATTTTACAGTTCTGCAAGAAAAACACCACAGTTGTTTCATATGATATGACCATAATAGTTAAAAGTGGATACATTATTATTAATAATAATAATAATAATAATAATAATAATAATAACAACAACAACAACAACAATAATAATAATAACAACAATAATAATAGTAAAAAAATTAGAAGGTATTGCATTCCACCCAAAAGTTTAATACCAGATTTACTGCAAATACATACTTTAAGGTCCCCTGAATCCAAAAAAGCATTTTTAGAAAAAGAAAAGAGAGGTGTGTATGTGTGCTATGCATGTACAATACATGTGTGTGTGTGTATGTGTGTGTTTGACTGTGTATGCATATGTGTGCATGTATGTGTGTGTGTGTACTCCCTCACCCCATACTACCTTTCAGACAATTTAAAAAAAGTTTTATATTCTCATAAATAAATTTTAACAATTTTGATTAAAATCTACATATTAAAGATATTTACATCACAAACAAAATGTACAAAACTTTAGACTAGTTTCCTTTCTCAAATCATTAATTCAGTTGTGGTATATCACTAGATAGTAGCAATGATTATAAAATGAAACACAGTATAATAAATGTTGAAAAATTAGAGCTATTTCAAATATTTTGCTAAAATTGCAATAAGGCATAGAATCGAAAAACAAAAAGAATACAGAGGAACCTAATACAGTCAAATATATAAGACTTCACTGGTACCATTTCTGAAAAGAAAATTATGACACAAGCAGAAATTAAATTACTTTAATAATTTGGTTCAAAAACTGAAAGAAATGGACATTTTCAGAAGAAATATCTACACAAAAACTCAAAGAATCATGTATTCTAATATAAAAAAATAGGAAAAGTGTTTGTATGTGCAGTTTAATCTTAAAAGCCACTCATAATTCATTCATCATTGGAAACCCAATTCATTCTGATGGAAATGGGTATATAAACACCTAAGTTCATTTCATAAATGACTAAAAGATTAAAAAGGATTTACAAAGTCATCGAATTTGAATGTGAACAACCTTACGAAGAAGGCGTTGACCTTTAATTAAGAATGTCATGGATTATAGAATTTATCCTTCAAAATATAAATAGTTGTTACTCAGAAATAAATTAAACAAATTAATTTAATGTCCTTTTAGTAACCAACTATTCAAATTTCATGATCTATATAGAGCAATTATATTTTTGCAAACAGCGATCTGCAATAAACAGATTCTCTCTCTCTCTCTCTCTCTCTCGGTAAAATATAACAAAAGCTGGTAATATTATTTTTTGCAAGGAATACACATAAATGGTCATCATTGTAACACTTTACTAAACAGAAGGCAGAGTTTAAAAAGTAACAATCCATTCTGCATGATATTTGTTCCTTTAATTGCCATTTATTAAATACTGCAGATGTGTATGAAATGAAATGAAAGTGTCCAAACCTCTGTATAAACTTTATTCTATAGATGGGTGGAATGGAATTTTTATATGTCTGATTCCCTCATGTAAGAAAAGCTTTGTTTTATGTCTACTGTCATATTTAATTTTGTTAGTATAAAACATTAAATAATGGTATAAAGAGAAAACTCTGCTAACATTAGAAATCAGTAAACTGATTTTCATATTGACTATGAAGATTATTTTTCTGGATGATCACAGAGTATGTCTTTTCTGAAGAGTTGAAATTGGTAATTTAAGGATACCTACATTATGTGAAAGTGATGTTAAAAAAAACAAAAACAAAAAGGCTGAGAGGTTTAAAATTCAACCTGCTATAATTATCCAAAAATAACTTGACCATCCTGCTTGAGGATTCCTCCACCACAGGAATATGTTTACATTATGCAGCATTTTTAGTTCTTAGAAGGCAGGATAGGTTAATGAAGTTAGATGTGCATCAATGTTTCACATTCTTTTCAAAATTTTTTATTTTGGTCCTAATGTTATTGATAAAATAGCATGTGTTTATGATATTTTCAAAACAAATGAAATGTATGACTTGAATTTTCTTGGAATAGTCTCTGAAGTCCTCTTCATCCTGGATGAATTTTGCATAACTGGTAAACTGTAAAGAATAGAAAAATATAGAGATCATTAAACACACTTTATATCAAATGCATTTTTCAATGGAGTTAATCATTTCTGAGATATTCCTTGTTATTAGTTTCAATTTTCCCATACTTAATATTTTTCTCAAACGAGAAGTTATTCCTTTTTCTTTCTCCTAGTTAAGAGAAAAGAACAGAATTTCATTATCATCACATTAATGATGTTTAAAGATTAGACTATTGCTTTAGCCCTAGTATATTTCCTTATTTCTCTTGTACCTGCAAAGAATGGTGCCCTATTTACTGTTAGCTCTAACATACTCCATAGCAAAAAAAAAAACATCTTCTGCAAGGCAGTTTGCAATGGTCTTAGTCTCCTGGTTAGGAATGGCATGACCTCCAGCAACTTGGTGAAGTAATCCATGGCAACCAATAGATCTTGTTGCCCCCATCCAACACAGGGAATGTCCCAGCTACATCAAAGGCTATGCATTCAGATGGTGCTCCCATGTTATACTGCTGCATATGACCCCAGCTCCTGGTCTGTGGACCTGACTTGCTGCACATATGTAACATTGGAGGCACCACTTATCACAGTCTTAGTGAGAAATGTTGTTGTTGTAGTTTGTCGATGGTTTAGTTGGGTTACAAATATCCTCCTAAACTCCTTGTATCTTCTACCAGAACTTTCGCGACCTTACTCTGACAGAGGTTCAGCTACTCTCTCCAGATCTTCCCATCGGGTGACTGCCAGACTCTGAAGAGTACTCTTTCCTTGGTCTTCAGTAATCCCATTGATTGGGCCCAGCAGGGCTTGTACACACTGCTCCAGGTTGGTCTAGTCTCTGGCTCTACTTTTTTCAGGAGTGGCTCTCAGTCAGTGTCTGTCAGCTGCTCCCTTCTCAGACCTCTGCTATCCTACCCAGCTGCAGGCACCACATAAATGACACAGACAGTTGCGGCAAGCTCTTTCTCCTCAACCTTCGTGCAGTGGCTGCACTCCTCTGAACAGGGTGTCGTGATATGGCATCCACATTGGTAGCTCCTTCCTTTCCAATGTTCTGGTGTGAAGTTGACTCTTGAGCTTCTGGACTGGTTGGTTCTTGAGGTTCTTAAAGCTCAACAGCTAGGTGAGGGCAGAGTGGCCATTCCTTAGGTGGAATGTTTGAGTGTACAGATACTTGTGGAAGCGCTCCAGCACCTTCACTATTGCCAGGAGCTATTACCAAGTAACACAGTAGTTCTTTTCTGCCTTGGAAAAAGTCTTACTGTAGTAGATTATTACCTGGCCATCCTGGACCTGGGATAGAATGTCTCCAATGCTGGTATCAGTGTCAGTGTCAGTGTCAACAGTAAAGTCTCTGCTAGGTTGTGAAAACCCTAAAGTAGGCACACTGCAGAGTTCTGACTTAAGCATCTGGAACATACTCTCTGTCTCTTCTGACCACATGTAAGAACAGTGTTCTTTTGTCAGATGAGTGAGGGGTTTAGCGATGTTGAAGAAACCTCTGACAAACTAGTGGTAGTAGCTTCATTGGCCCAGGAAACTTTGCAGCTCTTGCTTTTCTTTAGGGCGAGGTCAATTTCAGCTCCTGCAGAAGAATTGGCACTTCTTCGCATTCAGCTTCAAGTTAGTTGCCTGCAACCTTTGCAGTGTCTTGGTCAAATTCTCGATGTGGTCTTCAAACTTGTTGCCTATGATGGTGATGATGCCATCCAGAAAGAGCAGGCAGATGACATAAATCAACCTTCTCATCACTGTTTCCATGATGCTGGGAAGGGCTGGCACACTGCAGAGACCAAAGGGCATAACCATAAATTGCCAAAGCTCTTGAGAATGCAGTGGTCTCCTTGGCTCTGAGTTCTAGGGCCACTTGCCAGTATTTGATTTCAAGATATACTCAAGACCACTGGGCACTACCAAATGTTTCCAGGGTTTGTAAATTCATGGTAAGGGAAAACAGTCCTTTCTGATGATGGCATCAACTTCCTATAGTCCATGCAGAAGCATAGCTTACTGTCCTCCTTCTTCTTTTTCTTGTTCTTGTTCTTCTTCTTCTTCTTCTTCTTCTTCCTCTTCACCAAGAGAGCAACAAGGGCTGTCAACTTTTTAATGGTTCCCCCAGATCTCATGTCTTCCAGAATGCCCATACCTCCATTTGTTTTGCCAGAGGATAGATGTTGGTAAGCGGACGTCACCGGTGCCAATGTTATGGAGCACTCGGTCAATAAGGCCATAATCACCATTCCCTTCACTGAAGACAAACTGGTATCGGCTAAGCAGAGGCTGGACACTATCCATTTGTGAAGCAGTTCAAGTGGTCAGCCGCCCTCTTATGCTGGGACCCCAGGTTCTGCGACAGTGTTGGGTGATCAGTCCGTCGCATGAGATAACTTGCTGGTGGCTCACATTTCCCTAGCTCCGTCTCAGCCTGGATATCCTGTTTGGTGTCCAATGAGTTCAGCAGCCTCAAGGGCATTTACTCCCAACAAGACAATTTTCGGTCAATGCATAATTTATTCAGTGGTGTTTTCTAGTCCAATAAAATGTTTCTTAATCATTGGCACTTCAGCTGCGCTGTTACCTCCATTTTGCTTCTTGCGGGCAACACTACATTGTCCCAGTATCTCATCCTCGGCCACCTTTGTGCCAATTACCCTAGATTCACAGTCCTCCGTCCCAATGTTAGCTCCAGCAGGGCATTTTTCTCCAGAGGCAAGATGTTGCCCAATGCCATCACTAGTTGGAAGGACCGATAAGGTGTTCGTGTCTGCAAGCCCTTTGCAAGCCCGGTGTCTACTATTAGTAAAGCTTCCCTTATACCCAGCCATCTACGTTGAGGCTGTCATTCATTCTTCTGCCCAAAGTATGTAGTGTCACTCAAGGTGTTGGCGATGACGGCCCCAAAATGCCCCTCCATTGTCTTCCGCCTTCTGGTTGGCTTCGTTGTGGACAGTCACTTGCTAGGTGTCCTGGTTGACCTCACTGCCAGCACACCACTTGGAGGCTGTCGTCTCTCCCTGCTGTAGCGAATATACGACTTCGAGGATGGCGCAGCTGTTTTCTTGGTTGTCTCTGTCCTTAGTGCTGCTGTTAATGCCTCATGTATTATCATGTAGTTGCTGAGCATCAGGGGCCATCGTATCTCGGTGCCTTCGATGAAGTATGCAGCTACCTGGGTCAATTAACTAGATGGTTGATTCACTAGGGCTTTATTTACTGATTGTTCAATTGCTATGGAGAATCCTGCATAATGTCCTTTGGCTGTTCCAGCCTTGATTTAAACTGACTGCAGTAGGCTGTAGCCAAACGATCGCACTTGAGTAGTTTGACGGGTGCGGATGTTGTTTCGCCACTTTCAAGTCTTTCAGACTTCTGTATGGCATCTTTTCCACAATTTTGTTCAGTTCTTTGGTATTTCTTTGACTCTCCCTCCAGGGCATAAAGTTGTGCAGATGTCTTCCTGGTCATCAATGCATTCTTCAAGGTACTCCAGGATATTCTTCACTTCTCCGCTGAGTTCTTCCATGTCCTTGTTCATGCCGACTAATTGTTCATCAATTTTTTCGATATGTCTTCATCTTCTCCATTGTGCAATTCACAGTCATTATCTTAGTTCTCATCTTCTCCATTCTCAATTTCATTTCTTCTGTCTTTCCCATACCAAATTCCATCTTTGTGTTCATCTTTTCCATTCCTAATTTCATTTCCACATCCATTTTCTCCATGCTGGACTTCCTTTTCTCAATTCTGGTTTTCATAGCCTTTATTAATTTGTTCTAGAATAGGTAAAGAAAATCATGTAATAGAACAACATCAGAATTTTTCTTCCATTATTTGGAATAGCTGGAAATCCATGAAATTACAATTATAATGGGTAAATGGGAGGATTAACAATAAGAAAACTCTAGATCATAGTGCAATAAGTTCATAAAGGAATGTGGGAGGTGGTTTAAAAAGCTAACTGTGCAATGTTGGTAAGGTAGTTGGCATCTAATAAATTTTTAAACTTCTAAAGTACACAACTATCAAGTTTATTGAAAGACCATCAATATTCTCCAACAACAGGAATACTTTCAAATATGGACGAAAGTGAAGCTGAAAAACACATTTTAGATAAAAGAATTCAAAATGAAATGAATATAGGTTTGCTTCTTAGTCTTTTTTTAAAACTGTCATATGATGCAGGATTTTTGGTTTTAGGTCGGTAATTAGAGCAGGGGATGAATTCTGGGAAGTGGCTATAAGATACTCTACTTTTCAGGACAGTTTGATGGAGACAAGAAAACAAGTTTGTTCCTTCTCCTGATATATGCCTTTGTTTATAAATCACACTGAAGTTCTTCCCTGTCAACCTTTCTAGACTAACTGTACCATTTCTTATCTAATCCCTGCTGTCAAATTAAAGTTATGCTGGTATCTAATTGTTATTCCCATCAGGTCATCTTAACAAAACTGTTCCCTTTGGCTCCATTAATCCCTTATTCCTCCCCGACAAAAATGTTTAAGTATTAAGGGAGGAAGGTGGGGTAATTCCGATCATCTAAGGAAAAATGACTGTAAATTGTAGGATATTTGATATATTTATTTAAGCCTGTTAAATGTGAATATAGTACAGTCTTTACAAAATACTAATAAGTTGTAACGTAAAGAGAATACAAATATAATAACTGTAATGGCTAAATCAAAATATTGTTTTGATCAGTAATAACCAACTAGATAGGATAATACCAATCACAGAAAGATAGCTTTAATTAAAATCTTCCATTTAAAAATCCTGAAGACATTAATATATTAGACAATAATAGCCCACAGTACTTCAAATACATATGGATCAACATATTTTAAAACAATAAGAAAAAGAAAAATATCATAATTATAAACTGGCACAAATTAAGTGTTGAAATTATATTATTTTCAACAATACTCATGTTAATTAATAGCTTGCAATATTTAAAGATACATTTTATTATGGAAAAATTAAGAAAATGGACACTTATGCAATAGCATTAAAAATAAATTAAAAAGAACAACTAATTAGAATTTTCCTCCCTCACAGTGTAATGGAATAATTCCAACTCTTTACATTACATAAGCCTAGCAGTGATAAAGAAAAAGGAAGAAGAAACAGTGGGCATATAAGGATAAATACTAATTCGAAAAAGCAACCGAACTTAGCAGAGAACAAATCATTGATTATTTTCTACAGAAATCTAAGGTATAGCCCACTGGTGATTCCCATACAGAGCATGAGCCCATCATCCACCTAACACACATCAATTCCATATTTCCATGCTTATTTCTTGTTCTCCATATACAACAAGCTTCGTGTTAATCATTGAAATCGTAGGACTCAGTGTTACATAGTCATCAGGAGTGTCTTCTTCCTCTGAAGAATTCTCAAACTGATCGCTATTGCACCGCTTGTTGGACCGGTATAATCCATTACCGCAATTTTACTTCTTTGTGAACTTTTCCTTCACAGAATCAACATAAATAGGTACAAATTACATATCACTAACATAAAGCCAAAACTATGATCTTAACTATGATCTGTTACTAATGGATTGAACCTTATCTGAATGAACAGATGCATAGTCTCTGTGTAACAATGTGAGAAATTTAGATCAAATGAGGCACAAACACTTTCAGGTTTGTAACGACAAACAAAGAGCACCCATGAAAGATGGCTTAGGTTGACACTAAATGGCAACACCAATCAGCATACTGATCAATCCAGAGAGTGTATTCTTAAGTGATTTGTATTATCCAACTGATCGGCAATTGATCATTTTCCCCCACATCTCATACACATACTGTCAGCTACATGCCCTATGGCTATGATTGGTTGCTGGTTACTGCTTTTCTCCATCACAAAATAGTTCCTCATAAATTGCCAAATGAGTACAGAAATATCATATTACATTATGTAATGTCTAAATAATATAGTACGAATGATTAAGAACAACATTTACTGATCACTTAATCATTATTTCTTTGTATAACAATGCATATCCATTATGCAGTTCAATGGTTGCTTCTAGTCAATAAGTAATGGTGGCAATAATTTCTTAGTTTAACGGTAGGATTTACTGGTGTTTCTGAAAGTAGCATAAAGTATGCAAAACTTTTAAATTAGCAGAAGTGCGACATCTTCTGCAAGTAGCTTTTCAACAAGTGACATCTGAAATTGTTGAAAATGCAGTGAATGTGTGCCACACATTGTTTGGGAAGAGTAAACAAAGTAAGATGTGGAGAGTATGGTGGACATGGGAGAATTTTATATTTTGTAAAATATATTGAACATATGACGACTCGCTTACCTGTTTTGATGTGTTTTATTTATTATACATTTAATAGAGTTAATCATTATCTGTGAACAGGGAAAGTAGGTAGCTATTTCTTTTCTTGTCAAACATAGGTTTGTGGTTTTACAATTGTGTGGCAGTCAAGCTAGCATAGCTCCATGTAGTGTGTACATGTGTGTTTGTGGAAGAATACATTCTGATTTGTTTACATCACCAGTGAAATAAGGATGGACAGATAATAGTTATATATATATATATTCTACAAGTTTATTACAATTTATATAAATAAATGTAGTCTTATTCTTTTCATTCTTACTGATTTACCTGATGCTTTTATATGTACCTTATTTATTTGTTTCTTATGCTTTTTCTCCCTTTATTATTTGTGATATCATTATCATTTTTCTGGTATTTTAATTCCCCTCCAAGGCATATATCACCTCATAAGCCCTTTCATAGTAATACAACTGCAACCTTTTATTTAAGTGATATGAGTGATATAAGTTATATAATATATATATGAACAATGACATTTTGATAACAGAACTGAAGAACTTAATGAAGAAAGTGTAACTTGACTCCTTAATGATTTGTGTAGGTTACTAAAGCTTTTCACTATAGCACATCTACAGTCATTTATTTATCTCTCTTTGGTAAATATATAAATTGTATCACACAATAATTGTTCTGATTAATTTTCAGCTGGATAAAACAGGAGGTACATTAATAGCTGGATTTACTGATGGAATGTTAAGAGTAATGACTGTTTCTATTAAGCAAACAAAGGCTACCATTACCTTAATACAAGTGTCAAAGCCACATGTACAACCCATAACAGCAATGCGTTTGAACACGCATGGTACTCTGGCAACAGGTAGTGAAGATGCTACTGTGTTTGCCTATCAAGTATCAATGAAAACACCATACCCTTCATTAGTTCCACTTGGATTTGTAAGAGTTCCAAGTAGTGTGACCTATCTTGAATGGCACCCTAAAATGGTAAGTAAAGATTATTAGATTCTTAATCATTCTGCTGAGAGGTGATATTTTGTAACTATTTTATCCATAATATTGCTGACTTTCTCTCAAAAATCATTATTACTTTCTCCCTAAAATAGAGCAAGTATTAAACTCGACACAAAAATTCACATAAACATTTTTCCAGACTTATGCAATTGAGGATGTGGATTCAAAAAACAAAACAAGAACATTTTAGAAAAAAGTCCACATCTGCATGCATGATTGTTCTTTTCTGTACTCATTTATTGATCATCAACAGCATGCCCCATTACATAGTAATATTACATGAATTGTATCACAAGAATTTTTTTATCAATTTATTTATTTATTTGTTTACGTGTTATCACATTTAATATGTTAATAGCGGTAGTGATGATATCGATAACAGTAATGATAATAATTTTGATGTTTGCATTTTACTTGTTCCTCAATGCTCTTGTCTATGTCATTTATATAGACAATTTCAACTGAATACCCCCCCAGGGGCCTACTACGGTAGGTATGGGTTTGGCACACCCGGGGTCCCGAGCCAACCTTAACTCCCTCGTGTGAGCAATCTCCAAGTGGTGAGGGAGTCAGTAGGTCAAAATGCCCACCCACGTGTTGCCCGTACAGGGAGATCCATGTCGGTGGAAAGGAATATCCTGGTTGGTTGAGGGTTGTGTACCTGAGCCTGGGCCTTCTGTCTTTTCAGTGACTAGGGAGCGTACACAACTTAATACACCACTTTGGTTTCTGCTTCACCTAAACGGGAGACTAGGGAACTAGCCCATCCCTAATCAATCGGCCATGACTAGGTATTATACCGACCTCCAGGGTGAGTGGGATGGCAAGCCTGCTATATACCCTGTGAATCCCTGTCATCCCAATGGGGTGACCCCTTGTTGGACTCCATGGTGGGTGGGGAGCACCGGGGGATGAAAATTAAAATTTACTTTCATGGCAAAATCCAAAAATCATTAAATATGGTACTGAGTTTGGAAAAGAAGTAGTTGAGTGTTGTGGTCCTCGCTACTTGATTGTTAACAGAACAGAGGAAGGAAGAAAGTTCTCTAGTGTAAGCCCTTTTGTCCTTCAAAAGGGTCTTGATAACATTGCTGGTCCTGTAAAATCTTGTATAAGAGCTCGTAATGGCACACTCCTGGTAGAAGCACAATCAGCATCCCAGACTGCGAAAATACTTAAGGCCAAAATGTTAGCCAGCTATCCAGTAAAGGTCGATGTACATAAAACCTTGAATTCCTCACGCGGTGTTATCTACACCCGCATATAGGACGGTTTGACCAGTGAGGAAATTCAATAAAATCTTGCTCCCCAAGGCGTAACATCTCTGTTCAAAGAAAAGTAAATGGAGAATTTGTGCCTACCCGTGCCCTGTTTGTTACCTTTGATCGGTAGATTCTCCCACAAAGGATAATGGCAGGGTATGAATCCATTGAGGTAAGACCGTATATACCGAACCCGCTCAAATGTTATAGATGTCAGCGCTTTGGCCACACCAGTGAATTGTGCAACGGCGAGTCTACCTGTGTCAAATATGGTAAAATCTCGCATGACGGAGAATGCACGTCAGCTCCAACGTGTGTTAACTGTAACGGTGAGCATCCGTCAAGTTCCCGTAATTGTCCCCATTTTGCAGAGGAAAAGACGGTCTAAGAGATTCGGGTTAAAGAGAAGGTTCCTTCTTGGAAGCCCGGAAACTCTTGCGAATCCGCCAACCCTCTGTCCCGAAGTATGGTACCTGTAGCTCAGTTGTAGCTAAATCGGTACAAAGTCGGTAAATTGGAACTCAAACTGCGATATAATCGGGGCCACTATTGCAGAAAAGGTTCTCTCAGTCAGCTCACTTCCTAGGCCTTCGACTTCAACATCTAAGTCAGTAACAACATCTACATCTGAAACTGTAAAAAGCGCTAAAGTTAAATCGCCGCCAAAGCAATCGACCTCGACCAACAAGATTGGCAAGTTAATAACATATAAAGAACCAGGAAGAAAGTTTAAGAACACCTATGAGAGAACCGACTTCCTCAAGCAAAGCATAAAGTCTATTCCCAAATCAACAAAGGGAAACAAGAGTCCACTTAGGCCCTCTTCTGAGGATTCGTCTGGGAGGGACTCAGGTCGGCGACTATCATCTTCGCCGGTCTCTATTTTCAATCGGTTGGAGGTACTTGAACCGAAATTTTCAATTGGAAAGTGGTCCTCCCAGTGGAGGGGATGGAGGAAGGTGATACTGCCCTCACTGCCAGAAGGACAGTGACAAAGAGGCAGGACCATCCTGCTATAGAAAGTGTTAGCCCGACACCTAAAAAAAATAAACTGAACCGACCTCCGCAGCCTTCAAAATAGAAATCTACAATTTATCCCATTATAAAGAACATGGCTATTCTATAATGGAACTTACGTGGAATAAGAACACATCGACCTGAGCTTGAACTGCTGCTTAACCAGAACGATCCTCTGGTTGTATGTTTGCAAGAGACTAAGCTCCGTCCACAAGACAGCTTCAAAATCAAACGGCACACCTCTGTAAGGTGTGATCTATCACTGGAAGAGGGTGTACCTGCGCACGGAGGCACTATGATGCTCATCAGAGAGGATATATTCACACAATCAGTATCATTACAGTCCGAAATCCAGTCAGTGGCTGTAAGGATTAAACTGTCACATACCAGATTCACCATTTGTAATATACCTATACCTTCCTCCGAGTGACGACCTCTCGCTCTCTGATTTAGGGGATCTAGTTTCTCAACTACCAACACCTTTTCTTTTGGTAGGTGATGTAAATGCCCACTATCCACTTTGGGGTTCACCTCGGGCTTGTGCGAGAGGTAAGTTAATTGCAGATTTCCTGCATAATTATAACCTAATTCTCCTGAACACCGGAGAATCTACATTTCTTTCTGATGCTTTAACAGTTTTTCACACCTGGATTTAGCACTTTGTTCACCAACATTAGCATCTTCCTTACAGTGGAATATCATCTCTGATTTGCATTCTAGTGACCACTTTCCATGTCTTATTAGTCTCTTGCCACAAGATACATGTTCCACACGTTTACCTAGAGGGCGCATAGATCAAGCCGATTGGAACCTTTACTCCCAGTTGGCTGCCTTTTATTACAACGAGCACGACTCTGTGAATGTTTTAGTGGAGCACCTCACGAAACATATTCTTGATGCTGCTGAGCAGTCTATTCCTGTCCGGTACCTTGGTGGACGGATGAATGCCGGAATGCCATTCGTGCTCACAGGCGTGCTCTCAGGACTTTCCAACGTCGCTCAACACTGATTGAGTATAAAAAGATGCGTGGCAAATCTAAGCAGGTTATTAAGAATAGCAAAAAGACATCATGGAGCAAGTTTGTAGCGTCATTCAATCGACATATACCTTCCTCTATCATATGGGATAAGTTAAGGCGCGTGGACGGAAAAACGACTCAAACGCCAATTGCCGGTCTTAAAACAACTGTAGGAGATGTTATTGATAAGTTTGACGTGACCAATACTTTTGGCAGTGCTTTCACTCAAGTGTCTAGCTCAGAGAATTATTCACCTGATTTTCTTCCTGTTAAGGCTCAGGTAGAATCTCAAGGTTTCAACTTTCGATCTAAAAATCTTGAAGATTACAAAGTCTCTTCACCATGAGGGAGTTAGGCCATGCACTATCATCTTCGCAAAATTCTGCACCAGGTCCTGATGGAATACACGTCCAAATGTTACAACATCTCTCTCCTGATGACCTTGTAGTTGAGCGCCCTTAAACACTAACCATCATCATCATCATCATCATCATCATCATCATCATCATCATCATCATCTGAATCCACTGTGACACATAGCCTTTATTCCAGATGCCCATGTGTCTGAAATTAGCAAAACAGAAGCTCAACAGAGATGGAAAGAAAGGTAGTGGGAGCAAAATTGTATAATTTGCAACATTAGAAGCTTGAGTAAAAGTATATGTGAGAGGTTGTTTAAATTCAAAGAATAGGGTAACATTCTCTCATTTATTATAGACTTTGTTAGAGTAAAAATATTATATATAATTTGATTCTAAAATAAAAATACAACTTTCTTTAAAGCTACTAGTGTAGCACAAACTATTTCTTATGACGTAAGAATTTTTAATTAGCAGATAGAGTAACCTAAGTTCGTTATATAGGTAACTATGGTAGGTGATGTACCTATGGTGATGTTGAATAAAATGTTTAATTATATTTCAATGGCATGTCATTCTTTTCTACGTCTTTTTGAGGTTACTTTTTACTTTCTGTTTGCATACTATATATATAGTGTATAGAGAAGATATTGCACTCCACCCAAAATTTGGTACCGAGATTTCACCGGAAATATATGTTTTAGGGTCCCCTGTATCCATAAAAAGCATTTTCAGAAAAAGTGCATGTATGTGTGTGTGTGAACACGATAACTCAAAAACGAAAAGTTGGTAAAATACCAAACTTGGTATTGAAGTTTAATATCTTCTAGGGATGCGACACAAAGATTTTGAGAAAAATTCCCCCGCCCCAAATTACCCTTTACATGGAACTTTTTTCGAAAAATTTAATTTTCTTAAAAATGGCTCTAACGATTTTGATTAAAATATCATATATTTAAGATATTTACCTCACAAATAAACTTTATATCTTGAAATTTCTGGCAATAGCCTCTGAAGACTAATTTATTCTGAAAGAATTTTACGGAATTTTACATAACTGCTAAACCATAAGGGATGGACAAAAACTTACCACACAAAAAATGTAGAGCACATTAAGACACACAATTTAAGCTATATTCATTTTTTTCGTGGAGCTGATCATTTTTGAGATATTCCTTATTTTTGGTTTCATCTTTAAAAACTTACACTTTTCTCATACAGGAATTTGTCAGCTCCTGTCCATATAAACAAAGGAAATTTAGTCACATAGCAACCAGCTTTTGACTATCACTTTAATCTATGGTATTGCCTTATTTCGCTTCTACTTCCAAGGACATAAGTAATACGACTATTCCTGCTAATTTTTTCTTGATTAGCATGAAGTAAATAAAAATATAAACTCTTTAACAATAATTTGATGCAAAGATGTAGAGAAAGCCATGTGAATGGATCACATCAGATTTTGTACTATTTCTACACGTACTATGTACATAGTGTATAGAGAAGGTATTGCACTCCACTCAAAAATTTGATACCGAGATTTCACCAGAAATGTATGTTTTAGGGTCCCCTGTAACCAAAAAAAGTGTTTTCCGAAAAAGGTCTGTGTGTGTGTGTGTGTGTGTGTCTGTGAACATGATATCTCAAAAACAAAAAGTCGGTAAAATAACAAACTTAATATTTAAGCATAGTATCTTCCAGGGATGTGACATATGGAACTTTTTTTCGAAATTTTTTATTTTCTTAAAAAATGGCTCTAACGATTTTGATTAAAATATTGTATATCAAAGATATTTACCTGACAAATAAATTTTCTGGGAATAGCCTCTGCAGACTACTGTATTCTGGATGAATTTTACGGAATTTTGCATAACTGCTAAACCATAAGAGCTGGACAAAGACTTACTACACAAAAATGTAGAGCGCATTAAAACACACAACTTATGTTATGTACATTTTTTCGTGGAGTTGGTCCTGTTTTAGATATTCCTTGTCTTTGGTTTCAGCTTTAAAAAACATTCTTTTCTTACACAGGAATTTTTGTTTTTTTGTAGTTTGACATCCTTTAGCCTGGTTGGTCATATCAGACGATGAATGAAATTGGTGAAATGATGCTCAAATGATTTCGGGGTCCATGGAGCTTAAAGTTACTGGACATTCGTCTTCTCAGGATAAGAGAAAACCCCAAAAAAAACCTTATCCAGGTAACTCACCCTAAGTGAGATAGAACTCACAACCTGTTGAATGTGAAGCAGACATGCTACCACCAACCACCCAGTTGGGCTAAAATATACAGAAATTTGTCAACTCCTGTCCATACAAGCAACAGAACTTCAGTGACATAGCAACCGAATTTTGACTATCACCTTAACCTATGGTACTCCCTTATTTCATTTTTACTTACAAGTAAGCAAGTAATAAGACTATTTCTGCTAATTTTTTTTAGATTAGCATGAAATAAATAGAAGCATAAGCTTTTTAACAATAATTTGTTGCAGAGATGTAGAGAAACTCATGTGAATGGAACACGTCAGATTTTTCTTTCTCTAGGCCGCATTTACAACGTACATTTTGGATAGAGAAGGTATTGTATTAACAACTCCATGGCACAACAGTTTATAAAGAACCTTGGCGATCGAAGTGTCCTGGTGGAGGTCTCAACATCGACTGTGCTGTTAGCTCCATAGGTTGCGGTATATATACCGGTGGCTGGCCGGAGAGCTGGCTGTAATTGGTTTGGGTTGATGGTGGGCTGGACCTGACAGTGGGCGGTGCTTTGTTTTGCTGATGTATGTTTGGTGCGGGAGGAATCCTTGGCTGATTCATCCCCCATCTCGGTCCAGGACAGATGTCATAGATGGGGTGCAGTATTGGAGTGTGAGACTGGTCAGCGCCTCGAGCCTTCCCAGCTGGTTAATGCGGTACTCATGACCTGGACCCACTACTTCACCATCAAGTAGCTCCTCAATTGGCCCCCTAGGGACCTTACGAGGGTGAGTGCACCCCGGACCAAGTCTCCCAATGGGGGAAAAGTCCCACGTTGGTACCTGGAATCGAACCCAGGTCTCCCGCTTGGCAAGCAGCTGCGCTAACACTGTGCTAAGTAGACAACTAAGTATTGTATTGCGCCCAAAATTTCAATGTCGAGATTTCACTGGAAATATATGTTTTGAGGTCTCCTGAGTCCAAAAAAAGCATTTTTAGAATAAGGTCCGTGTTTGTCTGTGAACAGCATAGCTCAAAAACGAAAAGCCTGTTAAGTACCAAACTTGGTATTTAAGTTAGGTATCTTCCAAGGATGCGACACAAAGATTTTTAAGAAAATTCCCCCATACCCTACTGCCCTTCACATGGACATTTTTTTGAACATTTTGGTTTTATCAAAAATGGCTCTTAACGATTTTGATTAAAATATTGTATATTTGAGATATTTACATGAAAAATAAAATGTATATCTGAAATTTTCAGGAATGGTCTGTGAAAATCTCTTTATTCTGGATGAATTTTACTTAACTGCTAAACCATAAGACATAGACAAAAACTTGCTACACAAAAAAATGTAGATATTGTCTAAACATATAATTTATGTCCTTTACGTTTGTTGTGGAGGTAACCGTTTCTGAGATATTCCTTGTTATTGGATTCAATTGTAAAGTACTTATACTGTTTTCAGACAGGAAGTGTCCGTTTTTCTTTTGTTCTACTCCTGGTCAAGCAAAGAAGCTATTTGAAATGACAATTGCATAACAATAGCTTTTGAAACATTTGACTTCCACATTAAAATAGCGCATTCCTTTAGTTCCCTTTTACTTATAAATAACTAAGTAATAAGAACATTCTACTAATGTTTATCTCAATTAGCATGTTGTAGAAAGAAGAATAATCTTTTGTAAGAAGTTTGTAGAGCAGCTAGAGAAAGTCATGTGAGTGTGAGACATCAGAATTTTTAAAGTATGCCTTCATCAGTAGATTTTTCAAGATTTTGCAAAACAATGCAGCTTTTGAGAATTTGGATGTGTTTTCACTGCAATAAGTAGTGTGCTTCAAGATACTTTAATCAGATTTCCAGGTTTATCTTTATATGCACTGGAAACACTTCACATGTTATAAACACTGCACAAAGGCAATTTATATAACATTTCAAAATATTCTATATAACCTCCTTTATACACTGCCAGGCAGCATTCCGACTCTTTTGTGTAGTTTAAATATGTTGCTACTGTTAACTGTATTTCAGCATAATGCTCGCCTGTGTGGTTTTTAGCTATGGAAATAAATGCAATAATTTCATATTTTGAGTGCATCAGCTTATAATGAATGAAAATCGCTTCACCAAATTTTGATACTACTTGGCTTCTATTTATAAATGAGTGACATTGAAGTTTGATATCAAAATATGTGATGAAAGATGGTTAAAAATCAGAGATACTTATTTCTCAGATTAAGACTAATTCTTAGTAGATACTTAAAACACAACTAAAACTGATATTTATATTACCTTCAGTTTCAGTTATGTTTGCTAAAGAGATCACTTTTGTTATTAACTTATTTTGCAGTTAAAGTATCATCATGTTTCAGTTAGCTACAGTACTAGTATGCTGCAACCGGGGTGAATTTTTAGAAGTAGAGATGCCAGAGAGACCTAGATTTGATACGAAAATATCATTTGAATTAAAAAGAAATCAACATGAAATGAAAATAAACTCATTTAAGAGCTGTAAATCACAAATAAGGCAAGATTTGAAGATAAAAGAAATAGAAGAAAGGAAAGCAAAGAAATTGGAAAAGAAACGAAAAGAAATGGAGAAGCTCAAAGCTGATAATCCAGGCATAGAAATAGATGAAGAAACATTCTTAGGTATGTAGTGCATAACTAAATGCTGAGGTGATATAAATATCATTTGCACAGAGTAAAAGAGGTAGGTATAGTTATCCACCTTTCAGCCAAGAATAGAATTTGCCAATAAAAAAAACAAAAAAAAACGTCCCAAGTAACCTAAACTCTGTTTCCAAGCATTTGTCTTAAGATTAAATATTTACATTTCAATATTTATGCATCCTCCAAAATATTGTGTACTGTAAGCATATGTCAGTGTGAGGCTGCGCCGTGGCCAAATAATTAGACCACTTGCCTCTCACCTAGATGGCCCAGGTTCGATCCCAAGCGACTGCATGTGAGATTTGTGATGGACAAAGTAGCACAGGTGCAAGTTTTCTCCGGGTTCTCTGGTTTTCCCCGCCATTGCATTGCACCAGTGCTCCATCTTCATTCCATGTATCATCAGTGTCGCCTATGGTGCCACAAGTAGTAAAAGCAGGTGTTAAACACTATCAAAAAAAAAAAAAAAATGTCAGTGTATACTTACCTCCTGCCAGAGAGACAGCTAATCATAGGCCATGAAGTAAACTACTTGATTCCATGGTAAACCCTGGCAACATGGTGGTCTTCTGTTGTGGTCAGACAATGGAAAGGTTTATGATAAAGTGCTTAGTGAATAAAAGGATAAAGTATTCTCAATTATTACACATTTTATGGCACATACTGGTATTTAAGAAGAAATAAATTAGGGAATAATCTCAAGCAAATCATAAAAATTAGAACAAAAAAGTTTACAAGATACATAAATGAAACATTCATGCAAAATTTAAGCCTTTTTAATTGTTATTTTAAGCCTTTAATAATATATAAATTACCTAGGAATTGCAAGCAACAAATCTTCCTAAGGTAAAATATTTGGTAGAAGATGATGAGTTAGCATTCCTAACACAAACATCCCTTAGATTTTGTTTACTTGTACATGTTTCAGGGATAGCTTGTCCCTTTTCTCAACAGTTTTCCAACTAGGATAACTGTTAAGGATCTACTTTTGGTAGGTAAAATCAGACTGAAAAATTCAATGCCACAGCTGAGATTTGTACCACGAATTTCCCAGTCTGTAGCCGGTTGCTCTAACCACCTTGCTACCATGACAACAGGCTGACACAGCAATAAATTCCTCAAATGCCTTGCATTATTCCTGGTAAACCATATTGTTGCCATTGAGGGTATGCCATATCAAAATAATTTAAGATCACCTTGTGGTTTACTGGGAAACATGTGAGTCAGTTGAGGAATTTAATGCTGTGTCATCATGTTGCAATGATAACTCAGGAATTACACCAATCAGCTAGAGATCAGAAGATCCGTAGTTCAAATCTGAGCTATGGCATTGAATTTTTCAGTCTGGCTCTACTTATCCAACACCTTTCCTACATACAGCTTGTGCTGAAAAAATAATCAATTAACGCCGGATCTGATTTGTTGATGTAGGTTTTGTGGTGGTATCTTGCAAATGAGAGATGACCTTCCATAGGGCATTCCAGGTGTAATGCTTGCAGATGGTGGGTTCAATAAGAGTATTTAAAATTTACCATAGATGCAATAGAGCGATTCAGCAATTCTGGAGGCAGACTATGAATTTGAATAAAACAAAAACTATGGTGTTCAAGGAAGGATTGAAATTAAAAATGGAAGGAAGAAAAGTAATTTGATGATAGTGAAGAAATGCAAATTTTGGGGGAATTTTCATACTTAGGAGTAAAGTTATCTAGCTATGAATGATGGAGCAGGCAGATAAGTAATGCTAAGGTAAAGGGGAGATGGGCTATGGGTATAATAAGATGTTTGTATATGACTCCAACAATGAGTGCAGAGTTTGAGAGAATATATAATAGATTGCTTGAGACTAATTGGATATAAGGAGAAGAAATCTGGGATATTGAGGGTGGGAAAGATTAGATTTAATGTTGAGAATATTTTGCAAGTTAATTTTATGAGTCCCACAGTGTACAGTTAATGCAGGAGTGATGGGAGGGTTGTTGTTGGAGAACAATGGAAAGAACTTATTTTACATACAGTAATTGCCAGAAACTGATATTCTAAAAGTATGTTTGAGGATTCAAGGGAATAGAATGGAAAGTAATTCATGGTTGGGTAAGAGTTAAGGAGCAGCTAATCAGGAATAGTTTAGGAGATGCATGGTACAGAATTGATAATCCTAATAGGGGGTTTTGGAGAGAAATGGGAGAAAGATTGGAGATATGGATAGGCAGAATTTATATACACAGATGAAACAGGAAACGTTGTTGCAATAATATAAGGAGGTGAGGGAGAATGTAGGAAAGGAAGAATATCATAAAGTTTGCATAGAAATGAGACAGCAGGCTTCGACTAGGTATCAGAAAATTGAAAGGTTTGAAGGGTAAGTGATAAAGACAGTGTGTCCAATTTGAGGGGAAGAGGAGGATGAACTGCATATAATGTTTAAACATGAACAAATGAATGAAGAGTAGAGTTGATAAAATGGAAAGGCTAGAGGTAGTAAGGTAGGGAGAGTGCCAGATCTATAAATTTTTGGCTCTCCTGCAGAAATTAAAAAATGCCCCCTTTGCAGCAGATATTTATTTGCATCAGATGAGATGACTTAAACAATTAGTCTTGATCGCAATTTAGGCCTATAACTAAGTGCAGCATGGGCACTGATAATAAAGAGCCTTAACACCTAATTCCCTACCCTGTCATTAGAAAACTTCAGGGCACTCTTATACAACAGATTGTGTTTAAAAACATTTTTGCAATAAAATGTTTCCTAACAGGAATGTGCTCAATTTAAAAAACATTAAGCATATAACTGCTATATATCATTTTCTACCAGCTCCATGCCCATACCTCAGTCATATTTAGTACCAGTTGCTTGATGGCCAAAAATATCATGCGAACCAACATGCTAGCAAAAAGTTGGAGTCAATCCATATATTTGCCTGGCTAGGAGCCCAAGAAAATTCAGAGTTACTGTAGGTAGTTTTTATTTTGATATTTTTCATTAATGTTTTCTTAAAATGCATAACCAAGTATGGCTGTATCAAAAATATTTAGATGATCAGCTATTGTTAGTGCATGAATTGACGTGTATGTGTGCAAATGTATTCACAAGGTCATTTGAGAGAATTCTTATATTCAGGTATCAGAATTAGGCTTTAAAAATGAAAACCATTAGCTTTCTGCATGTCTCTTGCTAAAAAACTACCTGATCTTGAAAAAGGCTTTCAAAATAGCTGATGCTAAAATGTAAACATGAGATTGTGCTGTTCTTATTAACCCTCCTTGGTAGACTCCTAGGTAGACTAGTCCCGCATATGTTCTCTTGAGTGCCACTACTGCAAGTATACTGAATGCTAGAACCCCCTTGGGTATATGAAGTTAGAATGGTTGCCATGTTAACTTCATATATCCAAGGTTCAAACCTGGTGGAGGATGATGGATTTTTTCATGTGTATAAATCCTTAGCAGGGCTTCCTTTGGAAGGGAAGTAAAGCCATTGGTCCCGTGTCGTAGATTTATGGCACGTAAAAGAACCTCAAGCCTTATAGACAGGCCTCTGAGCAAAATTAAGTGGTCTTTCATGCCCAGTATAGAATGGGACGCTGAGAAGCACAGCAGTTAAAGAGTGTCTATAAATAAAACTCCATTTACATTTATATAATGAATGCTTACTGGTTTTTTTTTTTTTTTTTTTTTTTTTTTTTTTTTTCATTTATAGAGCTCCCTTTAACATCTAAGGTCGTATCGGGGGCTTTGAATTAGAAACAACTCGTCTGTAGGTTTACGTTGGGTTTAAACCATTTTATTTTCTCAAACACACAGACATTCACTCTCACATATCTACTTTCAGACTCTTGTGGGGGATAGGGAATAATTTTGGTTAAATAAAAATTCCCTGCCCCAGCTGGGAATTGAACCCAGGACCTCTGGGTGAGAAGTCAGCTCGCTGACCACTCGACCACAGAGGCAGTCACTTACTGTATTTGTTTCTAGTTGGTTGGAAAAACAAAACCACAGGT
Organism: Hymenopus coronatus; assembly: GCA_030762935.1. Classification (NCBI taxonomy): domain Eukaryota; kingdom Metazoa; phylum Arthropoda; class Insecta; order Mantodea; family Hymenopodidae; genus Hymenopus; species Hymenopus coronatus. The sequence continues at coordinate 132,939,899 of CM060892.1, forward strand.
CACTCACTGAGATTTTAGTTAAAATCTAAAGTGAAACAATGTTATTTGTTAACAAAACTGTTGTATTTAAATTGTATATTTTGTCAATATGGTAATCTTGTTTCACTGTTTTCTAAATAGCTGATTCATCATCAGAAGAAGAACTGGAACCTATTTATATTCCTGAAGTACCCAATCCAATTTTCTTTGCCATTTATTTAAAAGATGAACTGTTGTGGTTATCTCTGGCTGGCTATGATGCAGGCTACATATATGAGTATAAAATTGATGAAGAAAATCCTGTTTGTTGTACTATGGTAGAAGATGCAGATGACATTGAAATATATACTTATATTTACAAGTAAGACTCTTATTTCACTATCAATAGCATTATTATAGTGATTCTCTCAGTTATAAAGATTATCAGACTCTGGATGCTCTTAGTGTAATGATAATTATTAATGTGCTAGCTTATGAAGTCGCTAGCTAAGAACTGTCTACCTTGTTATATAGCACTTATGATAATACACACATCTATTATCTATGTTTCTGTTTTTTTATTTTCTCTATGTATTATTTAAAAGACTATGGGAAAAAGGATTCCCAAAATGTCTACACCCCAGTTTGAAAGATTACTGAAGAGGCAGAGATATTACCAAGGAATGTTCTCAGGGCTCCAGTATTTTGTCCTGGATAAATTGAAACATAGTACCACAAGGACTTCTAGTGTAGTCTTTGAAAAAAATCAGAAAATATATATTTGTCACCATAAGGAAAGAGTATTTTTCTGGCCCATTTTGGAGGCTAATATCTATCTTTTATTTCGGGCATAAAATCCGTAGCATGGCTTCCTTCAGAAGTGAAGTAAAGCCATTGGTCCCATGTCGTAGATTTACGGCACGTAAAAGAACTTCAAGCCTGATAGAGAGGCCTCTGAGCAAAATTAAGCGGTCTTTCACACCCAATATAGAATGGGACGCTGAGAACCACTGTAGTTAAAGAGCGTCCATAAATAACATGCCATTTACATTTTTTATTTTCTGTCTTTTAGTTTTCTCTCAATAGAAGCATGTACACTATCATACTCCATTTGGCTGTGACCTTCACAAAATGTCGAAGAACTATTTCAACCTCATTTTAGATTGAGAAATGCATAAAGAATTGCCATCACTGAATTTTTATTATATATATATATATATATATACTCATTACTATAAATCAAGATAGGAGGTTTGAGTTTCAGGCAATGTTCTTTCCAAGTAATTAATAAGACATGAAGCAAAGACAGATGCTGCTAGGTCTCCCTTTGTTTCATTCCATCAATAATTGGCAGCTTGGTGATAAATGCATTTCACTTGATCCACATACCAAAGCATAATAAAGAGTAAATAGATATTAAGGAAGAATTAATGCTGGAAAGCAAGCAGACCAGGACAGTGGAAATGTCAGATACATAATAATGGCAGCTGCATGTGATGTTAAATCCATTTGTCATAATAGAATAAAATCACTTACTTGCTTTTATTAGTTCACATGATTCACATATAAAGCATTAGAAAAGTGCTTTTAAGACAATTTATTTTGTCACATACATACAATTGGAATAATATTGTACAGCATAAATTTCACCTTTAAAAAAAAAACACACACACATGCACACACACACACACACACACACACACACACACACACACACATCCACACATGCACACGCACACAAAGAAAATAGACCCTAGCAAAGCACCAGGGGCAGATGGCATCACAAGCAAGATCCTGATCCAGGCATTTGACACTGTCCCAAGATACATTACATCAATATACAGAAGCTGTGGAAATGAATGGAAATGGATGATGTCCACAGAAATGGAAGCACACCAAAATAATACCCATAGTGAAGCCAGGTAAGGAGTCAAGTCTGCAAGTAATGTGATACAGACCAATAAGCCTTTTTTATACGGGTGGGAAAATCCTTGAAAAACTTCTAATAGACAGGATACTCTATCATCTGCCCTCCAAGGAACTATTGAACCAGAATCAATATGGATTCACCCCCAAAAAAAAAGAGCTAATAGATGCCGCAATGGCCCTAAAGGAATTTGTTGAAAGGAATCTGAACACCGCTCAATATGTGGTGGTAGTGAGCCTGGTGGCCAAGCATCATATATACGCTAAGGGAATTTCAGTGTCCAAAAAATTTGTACAACCTAAGCTGCATTTACTTCAGCAAGAGGAAAGCAGAACTATCAGCTAACAGCTTAAGAGTATAGAAACAAATTAATAAAGAATGTCCACAAGGATCCTGCTGTAGTCTGGGATATTGGACTATTCAGTATAACTCCCTGCTGAACTTGCCATTAACAAAGCACACAGAAGCCGATGCATTTGCAGATGACTTAGTTGTTTTAACGTAAGGAAATAGCTTCTTAGAGGCAGAAAACTATGCTAATGTGGAATTACAGAAGATATGTAGTTGGGCAGAAAACAATAAAATGAAGTTCAATGAAGCAAGGTTGCAGATAATGTTAATAATATGCAGAAAGACGAAAGATGATAAAACACTAAGCCCATTTCTCAACAACAAGCCACTGAAACAAGTTAGAAAAATAAAATATCTTGGTATAATAATAAAAGAGAGATGGAATTTACAGAGCACATAGAGTATGCCACAAAAAAAATGCACAAAACTAATTTAAATGCACATCTCAAAAAGAGTCCTCCATCATGTCCAAAATAAGAATTTGAATAACCAAATCATTCATCACACTGACAAAACTATTAAATGTACAAATACAACAAAATTCCTTGATCTTCATATTGATGTAAACTTGAAATACAGCAATAATTAAGAAAAATTTGTTTTGCAATCAGGTTAGATTCAGAAATATTAAGCATAGATTCTTTACGGGTTGTCTATTATTCACACTTCATATTTCATGGGATCATGTTTTGAGGAAACTCAGTAATGTGTAATACAATATTCAAAAAACTAGTTATTAGAATGATGACTAAATCACCTGTAAAAAGTAGCTTTTAAGAGTTATTTAGACAGTTACACATTTAACCAGTACCTTTTATATAATATATGAAGTCTTGGTGTATGCTAGGAATAATTTAGAGAAATTTCGACTTAACTCTCAAGTTCATAATCACTATACTCGAAGCAATAGTCAACTACTAGTAATTTTACACAATACTGTTCTGTTTGAGGGAAGCTTCACATACAGTGGTATGGTAAAAATTATTCCTAGTAGTATGTACTAATGGAAACATCTTGTATGCCTGATTATTGTAAATGTTGTATATAGTATAATATTTAAAAATGAGTCGGAATGGTGACACTCACCTCACTTAAATGAAATTTTTTCAAAACGTATGTTTCAAGGGCATTTGCCCTCTTCTTCAGTTGAGGTCCATTTTGTAATATATATATATATATATAAGGTGTTAATGAGCTATACCGAAATATTTTCACAGAATATGTAGATTACTTAACTAAGTAATTTGAGATAGGAGACTTATGACCTGTTGATTGAAATTTTGAAGTAACGGCTATAAGTTTCTGAAGTGCCAGTGTGCCGCGTATCGTGGCACTTCATCTGGAATGAAAAAAATAATAATAAAAAACATTTCCTCTATGACAGGAATTGAACTCATGAATTTTGGGATAGCAGCTTCCCGCGTTACACATTAAGCCACCAGAATAGATGAAAAAATGCCTCCAGAGTAGGTTACATAACTCAAGAATGCATTTAATGAATGCTTAGTGTCGCACTGTCAAGTGATTAGTTCAAGATCTTACATATTTTTGTGACATTAAAAATTGAGAATGCTAGTAAAGAACTGCTAAAATTGATATTTGTATACTCAGGCAGCTGTTTTAAACACATTCTAATCCATTTTTTCAACCTGCTTTGCTTTAACACCAACTTATCAGCACCTGATACCATATGTTTAACGCTATGTAGCTGCGTTATGTTTATCCGGGAACCATGCATCACCGACCTCAAATTACTTATATCAGTCACGTGCACAATCTTGCAAACTATTTCAGTGTAGTTCATTAATACCCTGTATATATATATATATATACACACATCTGACATATTCCATAACATGTACTTGTTTAGTTGGACAAAATAAATAAATAAATTCTCACTTCATCAGTCTTCCAAGGGTGCAACATTAAGATTTACAAGAAAATCTCCCTATCCAAATTACCCCTTAAATGGAACATTTTGTCAAATATTTGATTTTCTCAAAAATGGTTGCAATAATTTTGATTACATTGCCACTATTAAACATATTTACACAGTATATAACATTTACATACTGAATTTCTTGGGAATAGCCCCTAAATCCTCTTCGTTCTGAATGAATTTTGGATAACTGGTAAGCCAATCCAAGATATTCCTTGTAATGGATTTCAGTTTTAAAATAATTTTTTCTAATGGAAAGTAGGTACTCATCTGTTTCATATCTCTTTTGTTTTACTCCTGGTCATGGTAAAAGAAACAAATTTCAATGGCAGTCAGATAGAGACAACTTGTAAAAGATTTTTATTGCCACTTTAGTTTAGTGCATTCCCTTATTTCCCTTCCACTTATAAGGAATTAAGTAGTAAGATCATTTCTGGTGAGGTTTATCTTGGTTAGCATTATGTAGATAGAATAATCTTTCGTAAGAATAGTTTGCTTGCAATGAATAACATGTGTTATGTGAATACATAACATTTTTTGTATAGACTACAATTTCTGAGAGATTTCTTTGTATTGTTTTAAATTTTCTGCAAAGGCAAATTATAATTATCATTTATTTTTACTTTATATGCGATGTACAATGTACATAGTAGGTAGAGAAGGTATTGAATTCCACCCAAAAATTTGATGTTGAGATTTCACTAGAAATATGTTTTGAGGTCCCATGAATGCAAAAAAAAAAAAAAAAAAAAAGCCTGTTTAAAAAAGTTCCATGTACATTTCAGTGAACAGCATAACTAAAGTAAATGAAAACTTGTTTAAATACCAAAATTGATACTTATTCAGCTTCTCCCAAGGATGCAACTCAAGAAAATTTTCACACCTCAAACTACTCTTTACATGGGACATTTTTCAAAAATGTTTATTCCCTCAAAAATGACTCTTAATGAATTTTATTAACATATCATTAAGACATTTTTGTGACAAATAAAATGTATATATTGACATTTCTAGAAATTGCCTCTGAAGTCCTCTTCGTTCTGGATGGCTTTTACATAACTGTAAATCATAAGAGAATAAGAAAAATCTTTCTGTACAAAATGAAGATCACATTAAAGTGCACGATTTATGTCAGATACAATTGTGTTTTTGGAGTAAGGCATCTTCAAGAAATTCCTGTATATTGGTATAGTTTTGCAATGCTTACTTTTCTCAAACAGAAAGGTATCATTTGTCTTTATTTTGTTTTAGTGATTTTCATGTCATATAGTGGATAGCTTTTAAAAGATGTGACTATTGCTTTATCCTAGTGCATTGCCTTATTAACTTCTACTTACAAGGAATTAAATGATAAGCACATTTCTGCCAACGTTTATCTTGATTAGCATGGAGTTAATGGAAGATTAAGCTTTTGTAAGAGTAGTTTGTGGCAGAATAGGTAGTGAAAAGGATGTGAATTGAACAAATAAATTGTTTATTATTTTTTTTACATGCAAAGATAGCCATATTCCAATACCATCAAAAAGTGACCAGCTGTTAAAAGATTTGGCTATCACATTAGCCCTTATCTCCCTTTTAATATCAAGGAAATAAGCAATAAAACAATTTCTGCTAGTATGTATGTCAATTAGCATGAAGAAAATAAAAGATTCAGCTTTTGTAATAACAGTTTGTTGCAGAATAAGTAGAGAAAGTCTGTGAATATAGTGCATAGATTTTTCTGTCTTTTCTTTCTTTCCTTTTTTTCTTTCTCTACATGTACTATGTACCTACATAGTATATAGAAAAGGTATTGGATTGCACCCAGAAATTCAATACAGAGATTTCATCAGAAATACATGTTTTGAGACCTCCTGATTGCAAAAAAAGCATTTTTAGAAACATGTCTGTTTGTGTCTGTGGGCAGCATAGCTCTAAAACGAAAAGTTGGTTAAATACCAAACTTGGTATTTAAGTTGAGAATCTCCCAAGGATGCAACATGAAGATTTTCAAGAAAATTCCCCATTCCAACTACACTTTACATGGAACTTTTTAAAATTTTTTGATTTTCTCAAAATTGGTTCTAATGATTTTGATTAAAATACTGTATGTTTAACATATTTTTATGACAAACAAAATGCATATCTTAAAATTTCTGAAATAGCCTCTGAAGAACTCTTCATTCTGAATGATTTTTGTAGAGCTGGCAAACCATAAGAGATAGACAAAAATTTACTGTTTAAAAAAATGTAGGTCTCATTAAAACACACAATTTTTTTCTCATTTGTTTACTCCTGCCAACCAGAGAATGTAATTTCAATTGTTTTCCATAGCAACCAGCTTTAAAAGGACTTGACTGTCACTTCAGCCTGTACAGTCTCTTATTTACCTTCTACTTACAAGGAAGGAAGTAGTAAGAATTGTGCTTATGTTTCTCTTTGTGCATGATGTAAATAAAGGATTAATCTTTTGAATAAAAGGTTTGTTTGCAGAAGATGTAGAGAAAGTCATGTGAATGGAACACATCAGATTTTTCTTTCTTACAAAGGCTATGTAAAGTAAAAGCCAGCATATATTTTTTTTTACTTTAAAGTTTCTTTAGTGAAGCTGAATACATTTATAGTATAAAATATTTATTATTTCAGCTCCACAAAAGAGTATCTGATATTGGCTATGCAGGATGGAAGTCTGCGAATAAATCGTGTGAATCAGGAGAATCACAGAGATCTTTCTGATTATTGGATCTATAACATGCATGATAACTGTAATGGGAAAATAAACCGGATGTGCTTCAGCTTTGATGAACGCTATCTCTTTACATGTGGTAATGATGGCAATATATTTGCATACAAAGTGAAAATGACATCAGGAACTCAGACAACATATAAAAAGGCTGCTGTGCCTCCGACAAAGGTGAGTAGCTTTTTTCTTTTATTGTGATTCTTTACAAATACAAAACATCTTCTTTCTCTTCTGTTTACCCTGTTTACCCTCCTCGTATGCAGGACTTACATTCCCCAAGATTTATAAGCCAGCACCTGGGGTCAGATGACTGTTGAGGAGCAGGTGACTCTGGATCAGAGAAAAACCAGCTCAACTCCCAGAATGAGGGTGAAGAAGAGGATGATATGAAATGATGGTGAAATGATAAAAGGAAAGATAATTATAGAGAAGTGGTAGTGAAATTGAAAATAAACAACAATGATGGTGATTAATACTTTTAATACTAATCATGATGGTGATAATAATAACAATAATAATGGTATTGACAGTGGTGGTGGTGGTGGCAGTGGTGGTGGAGGATTCATACCAGAATTTCTGACATTGTCAATACAGACCAATTATAGCTTTTGTTTTATTTGCAATAAATTTTGAATATTAAAAGATTAACAAATAAGAAATTGAAAATTCATTAATTTTATACCAATATTGTGCTTGAGTTACATTATGATTTGTTTGTACATCTTTAGCTTAATTTCTAATTAATAGCATTATTTAGATATTTTTGCAAAATTCACTTTATGTAATTTTTTTTCGGCAATAAAACTCTTTAAATGAACAAGTAACTTCAATGGGAAGAATTGCTTAAATCAGAAACATTTGTGCAGTATTGAATATATTTTAGGATAGTTCTTGCACATACATAAAATTTCTGATAGTTTATTAGTTGCTGGGAGTAGAAAAACAGTTTTCTTTTTCAAAACTCACTTTATGCTCAAATTAAATCAATGATGCCTGAATATTAACTGATTGTTTTACACATTAAAGTCTTAAAATAATATTTATTCTCTCTTCTACACAATTTCTGAAGTATCTTCATCCTCATATATTCATTGCGAGCTGTTATGATCTTCGTACTCCTCACCATTTGAAGAGAGTATGTTGTCGTAAAAGTTTACAACACCTTAGGAATGGTAAGGAAACATAATAAGCTTTCTTTACATCCTTCTTTGTTTCTGAATTCATATGGTTTTCCTTGGGAATAATGGGGAAAAAAGTCATCAAGTAGGTTTTTTTTTCTGGGAATTAAAGTGATTGAATTAAAGCATCAGGTGGAAAAAATGAACTTGCAAGAAAAAAACAAACTGAAAGTTGTACTTAGACATGCGTGAACAAATGACATGTGTGGTATCTCTCCACAAGAAATAATGGGTGATACATTGGATTTAGTACATAAATTTAGACAGCATTCAAAAGATACAAAAATAATAAGTGGGGTTTTAAGGAGACATAGAATAGTACCAGATATGTAAAGAACTTCAATAAGGAACTTAATTTGTTATGAATGGTACAAGATTGTATGGTGTTAGATGCCAATTTTTGGTTAAATGACTGGGGATTTTGGCAGAGATGGGATACACTTAAATAGAAGTGGGTCACACAAGTTTGGTAATTTGATAAACAGTGCAATATCTTACCTGAAGGGAAACAAGTAAATTTGTTGCTGGATGCAAACAAGATAAAGCATGAAAGCAATAATAAAGCTTGGCCTGTAAATAATCAAGAGCTTGGAATGCACTTTAAAACATATATTACATCACATATCCAGTCTAGTAAACTCTTTTTAACTGCTAAATATTATAATTGTACAAAATTAAATTTATTTCATATGAATTTTCAATCTATTAAAAATAAAATACATGAATTAGAAATATTTAGTTCAATGTTACAATATGACATTTTGTGTATAAATGAATACTGGCTTGTCCCAGAAGAAATTAATTTGTATGTTCCCTATGGCTTCATTGTGGCTACTAGTTATTGCAGATTGAAAATGAGTCATGGGGATGTGGCAATATATATTAGGCATCATTTAGAAATACAATACAGTAAATGGCTATTAACTATATTAGGAAGGTAAGTTTGAAGCAGCCACAATATCATTCCCAAGCTGTAAAACTAACAGTGTTTCTATATGTATAACACCTCATAATAGCATTGATTTTCTAATTGAGAAAATGGAAAGATTGGTACAGCGTTGCATTCAGATTAATGGTAACTATAAAATTGTAATTATAGCAGATGTAAATCATGACATAGGCTTTCCTGCCCAAAGGATAATACATTCTTAGATACTTTAAGATCGTATAATTGTTACTGTCTCAATGAAAGTCCAATAAGATTAAATGCTTGCTTAGACAATGCTATCTTAAATATTCACAAGAATGAAGTTAGACTCGATATACTTGACCCATTACTTTTAGATCATTTAGGAATCTGGCTTCAGATACCCAAAGAAACAGAAACCGTAATTAAATGGAATGAAATGAGATTAAGTAGAAAACTAGGAGATAGGTAAATAGAATTACTTAGATTCACACTTGCCAGATATAATGAATGTAATATACCAACAGGCATTTAATATTTTTATGGAAATTCTGTATATAGCCATCAACAATTGTTATCCTAATTCAAAAGTACAAACAAATAAAAAGAAAAGCATAACAAATATACCAAATTGGTATTCCCCAGAGCTATTAAACATAAGAATTTTAATGCTGATTGCTTATGAAAAGTCAAAACATCATAATATGTATAAAAAATGCTATAATACTTTAAAGGACAAATATAGAAAAGAAATAGCAGCCGCTAAAATAAAAACAAATGATATGTTACTGGCAATTGTATTAAATAAATGTAAAACTGCATGTAAAATCATAAAAAGGGAAACTGGTGCAAATTATAAAGATAATAAAATACCACTTTCTCTTAAGGTTTTGAATAATGCATTTGAGACCATTAGTATCAAAAAGAGCAATCTCCACTTTTTTTTGCAAAATAGAGATATTTGTACCTCTGGATTGTGCTACTAGCCCTCTAGTGAAGTGTGGTGCCTCTTTATTTCTAAATGAACAAAATGCTATCTTTTCGGCGCATTAGAAACAAGTGTTTGTCTCAAACAGGACAATTTCCATCAGCTGTTGGAATCAAGAAGGGCCATCTCCACAACTACCAATTGGCTGTTTTCATTCTGGCCATGTGTCTGGCAGCAATATGGCTGCAGTGCTGGAAATAATAGTGTGTGCTCTGCTCAAGTGAGCTATATTATAAAATTGTGAATTGTATTAGAGATATTTTCAGGTTTTTGAACTATGTTCAGTATCACCATATGTTATATTATAAAGACATGCACAATTTTCTTCTAAGTGGCTCTGTGCTGAATATGGTGCCTCAAATGTGACACCCATCATTCCCACAAAAGCTAGGAAATGGGTCCGAGAGGCAAGGAAATGGAAATCAGTTCCTGCTAAAAAGCAGAGTAATTGTATTCTGTCAGTAATTAGTTTTACATTAAGTGGAAATGCTATTTTGATTAAATTACTTTGTTATTTATTTATTAATTTTTAAGACAAATTTATCCACACTTTTATGATGAAGTATGTTGTGAAAAGAACTTTGTGTTAAAAGTTGCTCAATAGGTCTAAGCAATTTAATTTCCTCATTTCATTGTTCTAGTTAATGCTCTAAAGCTAACATTTGAAAATAGATAACCAAACTGCAATTGTTTAAAATATTTTTGTCACTCCAAGTTACCTAAATCTCAATGGAGAAGAATTTCATGGATGTTTTCTTTTCCTCTTTTTCCCCCTTGCAGCTTAGATAACAATCTGTTTCGCTTTTCTAAGAGTACTAAGTAGCCTCACCTTATAATACCATTGTTGACCATGTATTTCAGTACAAAATAGGAATATAATTAAATTGTTGTAGTTTTACTAAAATAAATGCCCAGGTACAGCAATCCCTTCTTTCCTTAACAGAATGAGTAAATCTCCATGCATATTGGTATCAGATGGAGCAAATGCCACAAGAACTCTAAGGTGTGAATCAAAATGGACAATCTCCAAACTTTAGGCTAAAATATCTAATAAACTATTAACCCAATGTTGATTTCCTCTAGTTACTTATATTAAAATCACTTCATGAATATGCAAGACAAAAATCAAGCAGATTTGAGTTGGAAGAAAAAGCTGTATCACAAATTGGGTTCTACTGAACCATTTGGGAAGGTGGTATCTTTTGGATACTAATAGCCTCATTTATAATTACAGGAAATAATTTATCTACTATCAATTTACCTACCTCACCACACCCTAGTATAGTTGAGTTACTTTCTGACTGTACAACTAAGGAAAATATGTCAGAAAAATTTCAATGGAAGGTAGTTGAACCTGATGATATATTATTTATTGTATCAAAATTTAGTGCATAAAAATCTAAAGATTACTATTGTATGTCCAATCATATACTTAAGAACATCATTGATATTATATATCTTCCTTTATGTTATTTTATTAATTGGATGTTCATAGAAGGTATCTTTCCTGATATACTTAAATTAACAGTAACTAAATCTGATGTGTTCCTTTCACATTACTTTCTCTACATCGCTGTAACTAATTATTATTATAAAGCATATTCTTCTATCTATTTTAGGATAATCTTAATTATCTGCTTCCATGTAAGTAGAAGGAAAATAAGGGAATACACTAGGTTAAAACAATAGTCAAATATTTTGAAAGCTGGTTGCCATGTGGTTGAAATCCATTTTTACGTTGGGCCAGGAGTTTACAGCTTTCCGTGTAAGAAAAGTTTAAGTATTTTGAATCTGAAATAAATAACAAGAAATATCTCAGAAATGGTCAATTCCACGAAAAAATTAATATGACATAAATTGTGTGTTTTAACTTGATCTACATTTTTTTTTGTAGTAAGTTTTTGACTATCTCTTATGGTTTACCACTTATGCAAAATTCATTCAGAATAAAGAGGTCTTTAAAGGCTACTCCCAAAATATTCAGGATATACATTTTATTTGCCATATAAATATAATTAATATACACTATTTTAATCAAAATTGTAACAACCATTTTTGAGGAAATCAAAATTTTCAAAAAATGTCCCAGTAAAGGGTAGTTAGTGGTGAGGGAATTTTCTTGAAAATCGTGTCACATCATTGGAAGATACCAAAAGTAAATACCAAGTTTGGTATTTAGCATTCTTTTTATTTTTGAGATATGCAGCACGCAGGCATACATGCACGCACGCACATACACACATGGACCTTTTCTAAAAATGCTTTTTTTTTTTTGGATTCAGGGGATACCAAACATGTACTTCTGGTGAAATCTTGGCATCAAATCTTGGGGTGCACTACAATACCTTCTCTTTAGTCTGTACATTGTACATGTGGAGAAAGTAAAAATCTGATGTGTTCCATTCACATGACTTTCTCTACATCTCAGTAACAAATTATTGTTTACCCCTGTGTACCTTTCAATATATTAAAAGAGAGAAGCATTACCATTACAATAAAAATAACCTGTATATTGGTGTGAACATAATTAATATTATCCAGATACTAAGTGCTTACGATGATAAGTGGGCATTAAAGTAGTTTGGTAGTGTTTAATGCCCGCTTTAACTACTTATGGCACCGCAGGCGGTGACACTGATGATAAATGACTGATGATGGAGCACCGGTGGAATGTGATGGCAGGGGAAACCAGAGTACCCGGAGAAAACCCGTCCCAGTGCTGCTTTGTCCACCACAAATCTCACATGCAGTTGCTTGGGATTGAACCCTGGCCATCTAGGTGAGAGGCGAGTGGTCTAACCATTCAGCCACAGCGCGGCTGTGGCCATTAAGGTAGTCCTCTGAAGTGAGACATACTGGTTGGAAAATTGAATGCCATACTGGCAAGTTGTCACAGAAACTCAATGGTTAGAGCTATAGCAAAGAGAGTGCCAGAGCCTGTTCAAATCCCGGCTGTGGCGTTGAATTTTTCAACTGGTTCTAATAATATTGTTAACAAGCTTATTATCCTATTCACTTCATGCTAATTGAGATAAACATTGGCAGAAATGGTCTTATTACTTAGTTCCTTATAAGTAGAGCAGAAATAAGGGAATAAACTAATCTAAACCAAGCTAAGTGTTTTAAAATGTGGTTGCTATGAGATTGAAATCCATTTCTTTGTGTGGCCAGGAGTTGACAAATTCCCGTATGAGAAAAGTTTTATGTATTTTAAAACTGAAACCAATAACAAAGATATTTTTATGATAAACAAAATGTATATCTTGAATCTTCTGGGAATAGCTTCTGAAGACCTCTTCATTCTGGATGTCTTTTATATAACTGGCAAACTGTAAGAGATATACAAAAGCTTACTACACAAAACAAATAGATTTCATTAAAACACACAAATGTGTGTGTGTGTGTGTGTTTTTTTTTTTTTTTTTTTTTTTTTTTGTTGAGATATTCCGGATTATTGGTTTCAATTTTAAACCACTTAAATTTTCTCAAATGGGAAGACATCTTTTTTCTTTATTCCTGGCAAGCTTTATTCCTGCATTTTCCTCTTTCCCTTCTCCTTACAAGACTAATTCTGCTTATGTTTGTCTTGATTAGCATGATGTATATAACAGATTAATGTTTTGAATAAAAGATTTGTTTACCGAGCAGCTAGAAGGCAGCAAGTGAATGAAACATATTAGAGTTTTCCCTTCTACTTACAAGGTACCAAGTAATAAGGACAATTTCTGCTAATGTTTACCTCTACTATCATGATGTAGACAGAAGAATAAGCTTTTTAACAATAATTTGTTACTGAGATGTAGAGAAAGTCATGTGAATGGAACACATCAGATTTATTTGATTGTAATTCATCAATTAGTTCACTATTATTAATTTCCGGGACTAAAAGGTACATCATTTAAGAAGTATCTAGAATTAAAATAGAATTATCAAAATACTATGGATAACTTGCAGATCTGAATCTAGAAATGTATGTACTCCACCTGAAACTAAGCAAAGGGTTAGTTTGCCGCTTTTGGTTGAATTTGGAAAGCAACACTTTTGAGTGAATATAAAATTGTATACAAAAGAAAATAAGAATTAAAAAAATGAAAATGAGAAATTTAGGGCATGTATGCAACAAAAATAGCCAAAGTGTAGTGAATCTTTTGAACAAAGCATTTATGGTAAAAGAAATAGAATTTCTAAATATAGTACTTAAAACCTGTGTACCATTTTCAAACAACATAGTTCAATATATTATAGACATATACAATAGAAGTGGCCACAACATATATTTATCAAAAAAACAAACATGTGATAAGGAAACACTATGAAGATATCCTCAAAGAAATGGAAGACAAAAAATTTGGACACAAATATTATAATGAAATCAACAGATCACTAAATAACAAACAAACAAAAAAAAACATTTTCACAAACTCTTCAAATACCTACTTGAGCAGTACTATAATTCCTAAAAATTTGACAACAGAAAATCCCTATGGTATTTCTTGAAATATTGCATTAAGTTTAATCAAACACCCACACAAATTACAATAAAAAAATTGTGTATGTATATATATAAAATGTATACTTATATACTCTTTTTTATATGTGTTAATGTGTTTTATTCTTTGTATTTTGCTTAATGCCTCACTAAAGGGCAGTCCCTACCTAGAGCAATATGCTCATTGGGACATTCTATGTAAAAAAAAAAAAAAAAAAACATTTTGCTCAATAGACCAGTAAAAATACCTCTGAAAAAATCAGAATTTAATGAGTTTAGTCACATAATAGGTTTAGCAAAAAACAATGGATTTAAAAAGAAATGGTGAACAAACAACTACAAGAATAAAAAGAAAAAAACATATTGCAGAAATAACCAGAAAGATAAAAAGTTTACATTCTACACATGGGCTATTGAAACATTCCAGAAGATTTTTAATAATTACAGTATGGGTTTAGTACCCTCAGAATAAATTCAGTCTCAAGGGTCTCATCACTTCCAGAAATTTAAACAGAATTCAAAACTACAAAGAAACAGACATATACAGGATCAATTGCAAAGATATACATTGGTAGGATAAAAAGAAATATAGGTATCAGCCTCAACGAACACTTTGGCCATATATAAATAAGTGTATAAAAAATAAGCAGTTTCAGCCCACTTTTGGTATAACCAAAATAAAACAGAACATAACACTCACTTTGGACTGTTGAGCTGGATATCTGAAAAAAAAAACATATATATATGGAAAAATTCAAAAACAGATCTGCTCGAAGAAAATTTGCTGTTGAAGTTCATCAGTCCCCCACCAGAGAGAAGAAGCTATCATAGATAGCTGACCTGCATCCAGCAATCATGTGCAGCTGATGACGTAGGACAGATCCTACAATACCGGTTCTGCAGTGTAAGTAAATAATTTTGTTGAAGTCTTGTGAACAACTTACTATTACAAATTCTATCAGTGAATTTGAACCAGTTTTTCAGTGTCTGGATTTTTACACAAACTCTGTTTGAGCTTCTCTTTGGCAATCCCTCGAGTATGTTGATAACTTCTTCTATCCCCCCCACCCCTGTCCCACCCACACACACTGTGACTCCTTGGATAAACTGCTCCACTCACGTGAAAGTCATCCCTGGTACAAATTTGAACATGTGGACTGCATAATGAGTAATGCAGGTTATGTGATGCAATTTGGAATACATGGGTTTCAAATGTGCAAATGCTGAAGGCATTGTACATGGGTCATTCAATAATTAGTGGCAACATTTGAATTAACAACAATAAAACATTTTTGGAGCAGTCACATTATTTCACTGCTTAGAAGTAATCTCCTCCAACATGAAGAACTCACCTTCACACATCAGGGAGATGATGGATGCCATCCACAGCATATTGTTGTCCTAATATTTGAACAGACCACTGTACTGCTGCTATAATTTGCCTGGCTGTTTCTAAAGCAAATTCATCTAAGTGGTAATATCATTTTCTTAAAAAGGTCGAAATCACATGGGCTCATATCTGGGGAGTATGGAGGATGCTAAAAAATGTTCCAGTTCCATCTACGAAGTAAATTGATAATAGGGGCAGCCATGTGAGAACGAATTCCATCATGTAACACAATAGGATGTGAATTCAGGAGATTTGGTTATAAATGGTGTTCTAGAAAGTAGCTGTAATATGTACCTTTCACATGACTTCCTTGAGGAACTGAATGAGTGATAAGAACACCATCAAAATTATAAGCAGCAATGAACATGACTTTTAGTGATTGCAGTCTGCCAGCTCCATGTTTTTCATGAACATCTTCCCTTCCTCTATGAAATGCATTCACTCAGCCATAGTATGATATGATAAAGCTTTCAATAATGCTATATGGCATTGTTGAGTATTAGTAACTCTTGCAACCCGAATTTTAATGAAGCATCTTTGTTCGTATTTACTAAATATATTTAAGCACTAAAGATAACAAAGTACAATTAAACTTATTAAAAATGTCTTATAAACAAAATTATTGTCTTCAAACTTACAGCTAACAAACATTAGATGCTCTTCTGCATCATTGTTATCAGCTTACATCATTTACTCTGATGACACCAAATGCAGGCAGTGTTGTCACTAATTTTTAAATGACCTATGTATGTTGCCTGATCAACGACAACTTGCCATATTTTGTTGTATAGTATTCCTGAGGACCATAGTTTTCAGAAATAGCCATTTGAACTCTGCATGATGTTTGAAGAGTCTACTTTATCCAGTTTGTACATTATAATATTTTAAAAATATATTAGTAAAAAGGGAATCACAAAGAGAAAATTCCTCAGAAAGGGAGATAAGTTAAAAGAGGGAAAAATGGGAAAGTTAAAACCAGGATATTTGCGGTTGAATTTACACAGTAATCTCCTGTTTGATTACAGCATGCCTTGTAATGAAATATTAAAAAAGAAATTCCCTTTAATTTCTAATCACTGCATATGACTTTCTTAAAAATTGTATTCTTTTAACTACTTCAAGTTAATCCCAGATAAATATTTACATAAATGCTTATATTACATACTTCTTTGTAGATACAAAGGAATAAAGGAACACTCTAGGTTAAAGTGATAATCAACTCAACTCTTTTAAAAGTTGGTGGCTATTTGATTGGATTTACTCTTTGCTTGACCAGGAGTAAGAAAAATGAATAACATCTCATTTGAAGAGAGTATAAATATTTTAAAATTGAAACCAATAATAAGAAATACCTTAGAAATGATTAACTCTACAAATTAGCGTATATGAACATAAATTGTGTGTTTTAATGTGATATACATTTTTGTGTAGTAAGTTCTCTGTCTCTTGTGGTTTACCAGCTATGCAAAACTCAAAAGAAGAAAAAGAATAGGGCTAATGAAGAGGGCTTCAGGGAATATACCCAGAAAATCAAGATATCCATTTTACTGTGAAAAAAATGTCTGAAACATATGGTATTTTAATCTAAATCACTAGAGCCATTTTTGAAGCAGTCAAAATGTTCCATGTAAAGGGTAATTTGGGATGGGGAAGCTTTGTGTCACATCCTTGAAAGATGTTGACCTTAAATACCAGGTGTGGTATTTAACAGAGTTTTTGTTTTTGTGTTATGCTCTTCACAACACAAGGAGCTTTTTCTAAAAATGCCTTTTTTGGATTTAGGGGACTTGAAAAAATATATTTCTGGTGAAATCTCTACCCACTATGTATTTGTATGTGGTAGAAAAAGTAGAAATGATCTAATGCACATAAATTTCATACAGAAATTAAATGAAATTAATTAAATCATCATTGAATATTAGAAAACTACCCATGCAATGTCAAATGAGTAGGTTAGGTGATATTTTTGAGATTTGTATTTGTTTTCCATATTTCTAGTTGTAGTGACTTCTGTTTGGTCTTCAGGATTCCTTTGCTTAATTATTTTGAATATATATTTTATTTGTTATCTTTATAGTTTTGCATAGAAGATAAATGGTCCACTCTTTGATGTTGAAGTAGCTTAGATTTGCTATAATGATTCTAGCTTCATTATGGTAATTTCAACTAAGCATTTACTTTGTTCTGACATAATAAGGGTTTAAATCCTATGTGGTTTTGTGTCACTTGGTCAGCTCTAGGAAAAACACAATTCCTTTACATATTTTATAATTAATAGCAAATGATTTTTTTTTTCCTATAAATCCTGCCCTTTATTTAAGTATGTTATCTTATTCTGTTTCATCTACAGCCACCAGAGATTGATGATGTTCTTGGTTCAAATATCCTAAGCTTAGAGGAAACAAAGATTCAAGAGAAAAATAGGAAGAGGATGGAGAAGATAGATGAACAAAAGAGTAAAGTTATTGAAATTATACAGTCCCTTATTCCAGGATATCAGAAAATTCTTGAAAGGTAAGCTGTTATTTTTAAAACACTTTTTAAGACATGTAGATAGTTATTAAACAGTATTTTAACACACTAGTATTTCACAAAGTAAAATAAAGTGATAAGCAGAAATAATCTTTGACCCTGATAATATAAACATTTCCTGTGTATTTCATTACAAAATAACAGTGATCACTAGTTTGAGGGAATAGAAGCTAGTAACTGTGATGCATAGTCATATAATAAGTGAGTTGGTAAACAGGGGAAGCTGTAGATTGCTGGTGCACCTTTGGACAAGAAACGAAAGCAGCATGATCAGTTGGAGAATTGTTGATAATGCGTCCCGAAATGCGTCCAAGTAAGTGGAATTTTCAGTGATGTATTGTTGCCATTTACCAACTCACTTATTATATAATAAACAATAAACTTATTTTTGGTATTAGTCCTAACATAACATGATTAGGTATTACATATTGATATATCAATTCTGTTTCATGGTTTTGTATAATATAACTTGACACTTATTCTTACTTTTCTATTTTTTATCTTAAGCTGAAAACTTTAATTTCTCATTTCATTTCCTGGTATCATATTTTTAATGAAAATTCTAAATGAGATTTTCAACCAAAACAGAGAAATAGGCTTATCTTGAAGGATTCTGGAAGAGCAACATATTTTATACCTACTTGTATTTGATTTCATTATATTTTACAAAACTCTAGTAAGCCTCATTGTATTTTTTTTTTTGGGGGGGTAAGATCTAATGGTTGCCTCAGAAACTATTATAAGAAAATTCATTTATTACTATTTCTGTTGATAGCAATAAATGTCTTTAATTTAATGCAGTAGCACCAAATTATCTCTTGTTTCTTTGACACTTGTAGAAGTTGATTGATTGCTGTCTCTAATTCAAGGGCATTCTTCAAAGTCCATTCAAAATCTGAACTCTGCTAGTTCCAGTATAACACCTTTTGTTGATATGCCAACAAAGTTCTAGAGGCAGGGGTCATTATTGCACATGTTTATTCCATGCAGGTATCACAAAGTTACACACAGATGTGACATTGCATAGTTTTGATGTAATGCACCCCCTCCTTCTGTGTTTAATTTATGCACACCTGTGACAATAAGTGCAGCTATATAAACAGAGCCTTCTGCACTCATACAACAATTCAATGTCAAGGTATAGATGCCTCAACATGGGCAGGTAGTCACTTCCTCCTCAGGGCTGGTGTTCCCGACCAGCACCATCATAGTGGCAGACGATATCTGTGTGTACCATCAAACTCTTCCCTCAGGGCAACCTCTGGATCTGAGAGGTGACATCATTAGTCCACCTCACCATGATGCCCCTTGCTATGCTTGTCGAAGCTTGGAGCAACATCTCTTGGTCTAGGTTAGGTGATATAGCTAGACCAGGTGACCTGCTGGAAATCTCAGCTGTTGGCCTGCCAGTCATAATGAATTTTCATCCTATTACTTGCTACTTGGATGTGTTGATGGGTCATTTCATGCACATTGTGAAGTCAGTCTACAAGGTCAGTCAAAGTCAGTCAAACTCTTCAGTGATTCCCCTAGATCTCATGTCCTGTACCTCTACTTGTTTTGTCAGAGGAATATGTCTTGGTGGTTCCCAGATGGGTCAGGCATCTCCAATGCCTATGTGAAAGAGAACTCAATCAGTGTAGCTGCAATTGTCATTCCCTTAGTTGAATATGAACTGGTATTGCCTAAGTAGATGCTGGACCCTCTCCAGTTGTGAGTCGGTCAAATGTTCAGCTGCCCTCCAGCAAGTCTTTCAGCTGGGACCACAAATCCTACAACAGCTGGCTTTTCAGAGATATTACATAGCAATACACTTGCTGCTTGGCTTGCACTACTCTAACTCAGTCCCAGCCTGGTTGTCCTGATTGGTGTCCATTGGTTTCAGCAGCTTTATGGACACTTCCTCCCAATTAGGCAAACATGCTCTGGCAACGCATAATCCCTTCAATGGTGTCTCCCAGTCCAAAACCAGATTCCTTGGCCTTTGGCCCTCCAGGTGTCCCAGATCTTCGGGGGGTGGGGCTCTGTAGCAACACCTCATCTCCACTAAGTCACAGTACCCCATTGCTTCGTGGCTCCTAAGGGCATCTGGTCTCACTAGCACATCCTCAGCCACCATCGCAATGCTCACCACAGACTCACAGTGTTCCATCCCAGTGTCAACTTCAGCAGTGCCTCCTTCTCCACAGGCAATTTGTTGCTTGATGTCATCATAGTTGGTAGGGTTGACTGGATTTTCATTCTGTAATGAAATTGTTCTGTTTAGGCAAATGATTTTTATAGAAATCAGTGAGTATGTAAGGTACTTATAAATAGCTCAGTAGGTTAGATGCTGGCCTTCTGAACTCAAAGTTGCAGGTTCAAACCTAGCCTAGACCAATGGTTTTTAAGTGTACTTAAATGCGACAGCCCCATTTCAGTAGACTTACTGGCATATTAAAGAACTTCTGTGATATGAAATTCTGGGACACCGGCAGCACTGCTTTGATCCTGGTAATTACAGCATCATTAACAAATAAAATAATTTTTTTTAAATGTTATTTATAAATAAACTTGTGCAAACAAAATTTTGATGAAGTCATATCCTGTACCATGGTCTTACATGGATAAAAATGTTCATGAAATGTTAAGACAGGTAAAGAAGTTGAAGGATATAGATATATACATCAACCAGGACTTAATATAAGAGTAAAGGATTTTGTTAAAAGTGTTAATAGAGCTCAGAAGTTCAGCACAAAAACAGGAAAAGACAACATACATATGTACCTCAAGATATTATAGATATGGATTGAAGGGACATCTGAGAAAAAAGACAATGGGATGATAGCACAGTACAGCAACCAATGAAAATGAAGTGAAAAATAAAATGAAACCTGAAATTCCATGAAGAGGCATTGATGGAGTTGAACAACCAAACCAGGTTGAATCAATGGGGTGAACAAGCGGTGGAGGCAGAGGGGCAGGGGAAGGAAGAAGGAGAAAAGAAGGAGAAGCAACACAGAGTACACACTAGTAAATGGGGAAAGGAACAGACACAGAGTTGGAGGAGAAACATTAGACAGGGTAACAATGAAAGTGGAAAAGGGGTCATAAGGCAAAGGAAAAGAGGGGGAAGGGAACAGTCCCAGAAACAATTGAACAAAAGGTGAGAAAAGGAGGATTTATAAATGTGTGGATAAAGAGACAGGAAATATGATGGAGTGTTGGGTAGAAAGAAATGGGAATGAGGGGAAAGTGTGATACAAGTGTGAAGGGACAACATTTCATGCCAGTGGTGCACAAAGAGAGAGAAAGGACAAGAATAAGGAAAGCAGTGCAGAACCTGGCACAATAGGACATGAGACCAGACATGGCAAAGAGTAGAAAGCCACAGATAGGAAACTAGGAAGGGGGAGGGGGGGAGTTCAGATGCAAAAGTAAAATCAAATGGTAGGAAAGGAACAGGACATGGGAATAGAAAAAGGAAAGGCAAAGAGAAAGTAAGAGAAATGTGGGTAACTAAGAAAAGGGAAGAAAATATAAAGCTAGATATAAATAATAAGAATGTACTTGTCTAAAATCCTAACATGTATAGTGTAAATGGAGTATTATAATTATATTATAGGAGGCTATTTAAGGACAAAAGAGTAGGGTCCCAAATTCAAAGGGTAGCTCTTGTAGTATGTGAGTGATTAATGCTCTAAATGTTTAATTTTACAACAATCACCCAATACATATATACCTCAAGATATTATAGATTTTCACCTTAAAATATCCCAATTCCAAATAATAAATTATAAATATGATTTATTGCAATGTTAAGATATATTTTATATATGTTATTTTTTTATTATTTGTTTTTTTAATCCCTTTAAGTTGAACAAAATTAAATTGAATTCACTTTGTTTTAGTAGTGTTTAATGCCAATCCTTACTACACATAACATCACAGACATTGCATACTGAAGATAATGCAATTAAATTCTAATTTGGAAAATAAATTTTGGAAGGAAGCAGTTCAACCTAAGTTTAGCCTGTCTCCCAAAAACTTGCCAATTATGAAGCCTGAGGAAAATCTGGAAATACCTCAGTTAGGGAGGATGGTTCTGCTGGGTTTTGAGCTGCAGATCTCTTCATGTATCCATACCATAACACTGGTTGCAAATGTCACAAATGCCTTCTTGTAAAACTCATCCTTCTCATCATTAACCACTTTCCTTTCATTATTTCATCTTTGCCTAGGATCTATTTGAAATGTTTTGTTTCATTTCATAATTGGCTTATCCTTCCTGTATTTGTAGGACTGACTACCCCCTAGGACTTACAAACCAATGCCTAGGGGGGTATTTGAAATGAGGTTGGTTGATTGGTATATAATATTGAGCAATTGGCAGTGATGGTTTCCATCCATATCTTCTTTAAGTGTACAGAAAGGACACAGAGGAGATCTCACTATACCAATCCTGAATAAATGTTTATTGAGAGTCAGCTGTTTCATTACCCTGTATTCTGCAATGTGCTGGTATCTATTGAAGTATTAATCTTTTATTTAAATTCATTAGTTTTATGATTTTGCGGCATTCTGCAATATTTGCTATTAGGTGTTACATCAGATGTTATGGATATAATAGCTGCTTTAGAGTCAGATAACAGTACAACTTTTTCAAATTTATTTATATGATATAGTAGGTTTTGTAAACTCTGAAGTATTGCTGAAATCTCTCCATCAAAATTTGTAGTGTTTAAACTTAATCTTTTGTAGAAAGAGAAAAGAGGGCCTATTGCACCTGCACCAGTACCACTGTTATTTGGTAAGCTAGAACCATCAGTATAAACATCAGTGGCGATTCGTGATCAGTAATTTAGGTACACCGCTCCCTTTGTCATTGTTTTTCTTAGTCTATAAAATATAGTCATCCCTAGTTATACACGATTTCACTTGATGCATTTTCACTTAAAGCGATTTTTAAAAAATGATGATTTTAACACTGTACAAATGACATAAATAGATTCATCTGTTTAAAACCATTTTATTTTTATGTTTACCTTGAAATAGCTCATATCATTATCACATTCACTTAACACATTTTTTGTGTTAGGTGATAATTCATGAGATTGCATAATGCTAGGGATACCTGTATACGTAAATTATTTTTTATTTTAGTAGTAGTACTTGCAAGTTTACTGGAATGTTAGCTCCAACTGTCGAGATTTCTTCAGAAATAGTTCCATAACAGCTTGCATGAAATTTTCATCAATATCCTTCCGAAGCATATAAAGTAACTGCTTTTCTATGGATATCATTGACAGAGATGATAATTTTTCTTGACCCATTGTAGATATACACTGAAATTTTACTCAATCTAAAGTGGAAAATGACTGTTCAACAGAAGCTGCAGTTGCTGGTGCAGTAATTAGACAAGCTAATTTGTAAACTGCAGTCATAGCCTACACCAGATCTTTTTCGTTCATCATTTTCACTATTTCACGTACTGACTTTCCTTCAAAATCTTCAGAAGAGTACACAACACTGAATTCATTTTTCTGACATACCGAATCAAAATTTGAGCCATAGGTGTCCAACAACTTTGAGCAATAGTGATCAGGAAAATATGTTCTATAATTCTGAATTTTGAGAAATCAAGGAGAGCAAAGACATGAAAACTTTTGTAGTCGGAAAACCTATTTTGTATTTGATAGAGCACATTATCCAAAATTTCATAGAATATCCTCCTGAACATAATTTCAGTAACTTCACTTGGTTCATTGTTCTTCCTTTTCTTTTGTGTATGTTCATTTATCATTTCGGTAGAAATGCTTTGCCAAATATTTTGGTACCCTTCTCTTCTTAGCTCCTCTAAAGTGTTTTTGTCTGGTACCTTTGCATGGCAATATGCAATATTGAAATATGTTGAAGAGAATGTCGGTATGAGCAAATATTGGCAAAAACGTTTTGAGGAGGAAGAGAGTACCTAATCATCAAAAACTAAACCAATGTATCAGGTTCCCAATCAACATTGTTTTCTGGTTCTGTCATGAATTCAAGGAATAAAACCAGGTTATCTCATTGCTCTTGTACAGTATTCACAAGGTGTGAATTTAAGTTCCAGCGTGTTGGAGTCGCTTTTGGTAACCTTTTATTCATAAAAGTACGCAAAGTTTCTGTTCTTTTAGTGGAATGAGAAAAGAAATTAGTATGCCCTGATAGAATTTGAAAAAAAACAATATCAATACATATCACAATACATTCTATCTGTTGCAGAACCAAATTCAGGATATGACAGTAACCGTAACAAATAATGCCCCTGCGAAAATGCTACTTTTACTTTAGATTGCAGGCCATCTAATTGACCAGACATTACAGGAAACCTACTCAAACAGACAATTATATAAAAGCCAATAGTTATAATCCAAGAGCACATAAACAGGCAATCTTCAATAGCCTAGCACATAAACTGGTTAGTATACCACTTCTAGAAAATGAATACAAGGCAGAATACTACAAAATAGTCAAAATTGCAAATAAAATGGTTTTACAAGAACCCTCATATATAAAAATATAAAACTAACTAAAAAGAAGAAATTCCTAAAAGAAACAACCACTCTCTCAGCAATAAAACAAAAGATGAGCTACAAGAAATTCACATATCACCCATGGGCATCCCTAAGAGTAATGTATATAATGAAAATACAATTGTTTTTGGCCAAAAATTCTTTTGTTCAATTAAAGTAGCTCTTGACAAGTTTCATAAAATGTTCAAAAAATACAACATTCAACTAGCACCAGTAAACCATCACAGCATAAAAAATTAATTAGGCTCAAATCTCAAGGACGTCATCCCAGCAAAGAAAAAAATCGGGCATATACAAAATGGAATGCAAGGATTGTAATCAGATTTATATTGGAAAAACAAAAAGAAATCTAGAAACAAGATCCAAAGAACACTTCAGAAATATAAATAAAAAACAATTGGAAAAATCAGCAGTTACCACCCACTTTTGGACAAAACACCACAATATAAATTCAGAAACAAAACTTCTAAGACACATAGCAGGAAAGCAAGAGCTGGCCTCATGGGAACACATCTTCATTGTAAAAACTAGAAATAGGGTTTTCAATTTCAACGTCCCACAGAAGGATGTGGTTAGCAAGTTCAATGAACCACCACCATAGGAGACAGCACTCACAACAACTCCAGTTTCACCACAAGGAATTAGTCGATGTCTGGTTGAAAATAAAAGAAACTAGTCCTTTCAAACATGTTCCGGCAAAAATCCCAAGTAAGTGTTGTTGAGAGTAATTATTTTATCATTTGTCATCTGTAATTATTTTATCATAAATGAAAGGTCTTTTTTATTGTCTTTCTTGTTTTGAATGTTATGTATGAATCTGTATGCTTTTTGTGCAACTATTCTACAGTCCATGTTCTATAGAAAATTATTAAAATGCTCTCTTGTGATGTTGTTAATTTCTTTTTTGAATTGAGCACTTAATTTTCTCCAATTTTGTATTTCTTTTGGATCTTTAGATTTTTCTGCTGTGATTCTAGCCTGGTCTCTTTCGTTTTTCATTTTGTCTAGTTGTGAGTTCCAAAAAGGTTTATAGTTTTTAGTAAATCCTCTTGGTATGTATTTTTTTGCTGTTTTCAAAATTGTATCACATATATCTTTGTTTAGTTTATCTGATTTTGTTGATTTGTTTACTGGTGTTTCAAATTTGGTTTCTAATTCATTTGTAAAATCTTTCCAGTTTGCTTTTTTAAGGTTCCATCTAAGTTTATGGTTTATAGGAGTTAAATTTTTCTTTTCAAGTTGAATAGTGGCAGTTATAGCTCTGTGTCCTAAGCCTGGATCTTCTAAGATTTGTTTGGAAGTTGAGTATAAATCTGAGGATACTAAAAGTAAGTCAGGGTTGGTACCAGCACCAGAATAGTGGATAATGGTTGGTGGATCTTTTTTGTTGTAAACAACTTCTGTAGTTGTTGAATTTAGTAGGTCTTCTATGATCTTTCCAGAATTTTTTGGTTCGTCATATCCCCATAGTCTTGAATGGGCATTAAGATCTCCAATTATGATTGTATTTGAATTTATTGTGATATTTTCAAGATTTGGGGTATTGTGTGGGGGATTATAAACTGAATAAATTTTGAAGTGAGATTTATTTTTCCATCTATCTAGTTTAATTGTATTGTTCGTCTCTTTAATGATTTTGAAAGATGAAGTAAGTTTTTTTCGAACTCCATCTAGAATACCACTGCTTATTTGTCGTCTCTTAGGAAGTAAGTACATACTAACATTTTGAAATTGATATTTTAGTTGTTCTAATGTTAAATTTGCTTCTTGAATTGTAAATGTATCAATATTATGGTCATATATAATTTTACTTAGTTCATGTTTCTTCGCTTGCGATAGACCTCCTGTATTCCATTGTAAAATTTTTAATTTGTCATTCATATTTTGTTGTTTACCTTGGAAAAAGGTCCCCGCCCAGAAATCCAAATGGGGGACTGTTTTACTTCCAGAATGTTTCTTTTTCCAATGGGACATCACTTTATCTTGACTGTTTTTATTCAAATTTTTGTAACCATTTAAAATTAGGCACCATAAATGGCAATTACATCACCTAAGAAAAGAAGGGTATGGACAGGAAAGAAAATGAAATGATCCCCTAGGCCTCGAATACTCTAATACCATCTGGGTTGAAGAAAATAAGAGTTGAGTCAAGCAAGACTGGATAGGAAAGGTAAAAGAGGGGATCTGGTATGTGGAAAAGTAGAAATATCAGTCCAGGTCAATAGCTCACCAAGCTGACCAGTGTTGGTGAGCAGCCCTTCCCTTTAGTTCATCACATAATTTTGTTTAGATCGGTTCCTTTAAGTCTTCAAATTATAGAAGCAATTAAAGGGTATCCTTTCTATTATAACAAAATTAATATGTGATTACTAACAGCTGCACTGCGTGAAGGTGAGGGATTGGACATTAGGCTTTTGTCCAGGTTAGTTCCTTTAACCTTCAATTAATTATTAAAGGAGTTAAAGGGTCTCCTTCCTGTTAGTAACAAAAGTCTTTCCGCAGCCAGATATTTGAATTGCACATGCCTTTTAAAACACACTGATTGAATGAGTGAACACCCTTTGTAATCAACCCAAAAATTTAAATGATTTTTGTTTTATTTCATAAAAAAATATAATTGTAGTGCATTTATGAGGAATATTAAGTATTTTTTCTGCATCTATCATGCTTCTGGATAGCTTGGAGGGCTCACATGGGCTCCAGCAAAGAGAATGATCCTAAAGAATTCCATTCCTAATCATTTAATAATCATAATCTTTGCACTATCCACATTCTGTCCTGAAGCAAGGAACTCCTGAACCTTCTGAACTAAAGGTTTTGTTCATCACTCATATTATTTCAGTAGAGGTAAGCTCACACAGTAATTGATTTCAAATTAGAGATTATTGCCATCAACATTCTAAATTTTTTGTTTCAGGAATAACTGCCTACCAGAGAGACAGCAATTTAAACCAGAAGAACTAAGAATAGATGAAAGAATTACTAATGATCTAAATGATTCCATTCAGAAGGAAGAAGATCTCCTTAAAAGAAAATTAGCATTTTCATTGTGTAAAAGTACTCTGGCTTTGCAGAAAGTACAGGATCACTTCATTAGCAATTTAAATGCTCTAAAAACCTACATAAAATGCATAAGGTACTTTACTTAAAGCTGAAATAGAATAGTAAGATACATAAAGGTACAATATTATACATTATAAGACAGAATTTGTTTAGATCAAAGCTGCTCTGAAATAGAAATGGAAAATTGTATTATTTTAAGAATTTTATATCATAGTGTATATGTCTTCTTAGTTTCTTTTAGCTTATCTGGTAGGTAGAGAAAAGTATTACTTTCCATCCAAAATGTAATATTGAGGTTTAACTTGAAATACATGTTTTAAGGTCCCATGAATAAAATATGTGTTCCATTCACATGACTCTCTCTACTTATTTTTATAAAAGATTATTTTTCTCTTATCTACATCATAATCAAGACAAACATTAGCAGAAAGGATATTGTTCAGTGGCAAAGCTAATGGGTTGTTTCTGGGTAGGCTGAATAAAATTTCTTACCTTAAACATTTTTATACAGCAGTCAAGTCTTTTTGGTAGCACAATTGTCTATTACCTGTCTTTGAAATTTTGATTGGATCCAAGTTCTTTAATCAATTTTTATTCAATGACTGTGGTACTGAGAAAACTAAGGCCTTCATTTGTCATGGAATTACGAAGACAGGTTTTTATTCTTTTTAGTGTGCTCATACTGCTTTCAGATAAAGCGGTAGTAACAGGGAATATTAAAGTTAGTTTTATTAATTTTGTTACTTCTAAATAGATATTCTGCAGGTCATTGTTATTTTTGAATTTCAAAAGTTCTAAAGGAGGTAAACATTTTACTCTTCAATTCACTTTCCAGGCATTCTTCTTTGTTGAAGAGTGGGTAATTAGATAGAAGACAATTTCATTTAATGGATGGGAAATTTGAATTACATCTTCCAAATTGAGATTGATCAAGCAATTCAATGAATGCTATGCTCTCAAGATCTGAGAAAAGGTTTCCATATGTATAATCAATGTATCAATGATTTTATGTACCAATAGTTGAGAGACTGGTAAACTTTTTGATTTGTATTTATGTTATTACAATGTATTCTACACCAGTGGCGGCTCGTGCCTAAAACAAGTAGCGTGCTGCACGGGGGGAAAAAAATGCATGCAACTCACCTAGTTTCGAAAAATGAAGTCCATACGCCGATGTTTCTTCATGCAGAATTTGTCCATCACTCTGACGTTGAAATCCCTGATATTTGTAACGAATTTCTTCTCTATGGATAGCTTGGCCAGAGAGGTAAGGCGATCCTGACACATGGTGTTCCTTAGAAAGGTTTTTATCCTCTTCAAAGAGGAGAAACATCGTTCTGGTTCTGCAGTTGACATGGGAATAGTCACAACAATTCTTAAAACCTTTGTCACTTCACTAAAAGTTTTTTGCAGATTATTTTTTAGTGTCAACTGCAAGAGTGGAAGAGCACCTTCTACTTTCCTGAATTCCGGATGCTCATATAAAATGCTAAGTTCGGTTCGGAGCTTGTTTTTGTCGAGATCTTTGTATCGATCACAGACAATGCCGAGTTCTGTTTCAGGAAAAACTTGAGAAAATAATTCAAAGTTTTTTGCATCCAATAGTTTTGCAGCATCAAGATGTTCTGTGGACTCAAAGCGGCTGTGTACCTCCGATATTATTCGGTCACATACTTCCTTGGCATCTACTCCTAAGTTAGTTTCCCTACGACGTCTTTTTGTAACGTGGACGTTAGATGTCTGAATCTGGTGTGCTATATCATCCGTTCTACTTCGCACGGCATCAATTGC
Organism: Hymenopus coronatus; assembly: GCA_030762935.1. NCBI lineage: Eukaryota > Metazoa > Arthropoda > Insecta > Mantodea > Hymenopodidae > Hymenopus > Hymenopus coronatus. The sequence goes on from CM060892.1 coordinate 132,969,685, forward strand.
TTTGGCAAAAGATTGGACTGCATTTTTTGCCTTCACTGCATCCATCTGTCTTGCTTGTAGCTGATTATACAAAATGTCTACATGTGGCATTATTTTCTGAAAAAAAAGCAAGCCAGAAATTAAATTCTCCATCCTCCAAATTATGCCGCAGGCCACGAGCTTCTTGCACTGTCCTATCTGATAAAGATTGTTCTAATTCGTCAAAACAATCGATCAGAGATTCTCTGTGTTCATATACGGTGTTAACAGTCCTAGACTTGAAATTCCATCTTGTTGCAGATCCTCGAGGAACTCTTCGAGCAACAGTTGCTTCCAATGCTGCTAAACGCTGTGGAGATCTTGAAAAAAATGCTCGAAAAGCTGAGAGACTGCAGAAGAATATTCTGGCGGACTGATTTTGAGAAGCTGCTTTCTCCATAACCAGATTTAATTGATGGGCGTAACAATGTACATACTGTGCGAGAGGATAGTGTTCTTTCACCTTGATCTGCACGCCTCCTGTGTTGCCGCTCATTACAGACGCACCGTCATAAGTCTGGGCGATGATTTTATGGCGATCATCCTTAAAAAGGGTGTCCACTTCTTTCAAAATACAACCGGCAATAGAATTAGCGGTCTGATCAGATGGATTAAAAAATCCCCAAAACCGTTCATAAATAAAGCCGTTCCTTTCATATCTAAAAATTAATGCCAACTGAATTTTTTCAGTGATATCAGTGGTTTCGTCTGCCATGATAGCAACATAGGCTGCCTCCTTCATTTCTCTTTCAATTTCTTCGTGGCACACTTCCAACATGCAATCAAGTAGTTCATTCTGGATGGTCTTAGATAATCCTTTGAACACCTTATTGCTTTCGGTATGCTCTTTCATCGCACTGTCTATACTGCCCAATAGATTTATAAGGCCTAAAAACACGCCGGGATTATCTGACGTTTCCGTCTCATCATGTCCACGCAAAGCAAGCTCAAAGGCCCCACAAAATTTGATGCAGTCTATTATCCTGGATAATATGTATCTATTTTTCTCAACCTGTTCATTATGTTTTTGTGTAGCATCTTGATATGCCCTGCTTAGCTGTGTTGCAATATTTACACCTCCAAGCATTGAGAAGTCAAGCGAGTTTTTCATATGCTTCTTGCTATTTGAATGTTTTTTTATATATTCATTAACATGACCTAGATCTTTAACACCAGTCGTAGACCACGAATCTGTACTTCCAAACAAGAGGCAAGGAAAGCAAAAGAGCGCGTTTCTGATTTCACAACCACAGATCCAGTCACTGTTGTCATATATATTTGTGTTAAACTTTCTTGTGTAAATAGAATTTTTACTTCCTTTTGCTTTCTGTTCAATTTTTAGATCAGGAGTAGGTCGCCCTAAATTTTTTATCCTGATCTTTTCATCTAACGATCGCCTTGAAAAGGGAGTTTTTAACAGCTCATCAACTATATTCATTATGTATGACTAAAGTTTTCTTACCTATGAAAGTAACACAAACCTACACTGAATGATACTGAAATATAATAAAGTGCGATCACAGTTGGAAATAAACTGAAAACTGACACTGAATAACATTTACACAACAGAACACTTTGTTTCAATGTGATACACGTGGGCCTGTTAGATTTCACATTTGCGGAAGTAACACATTGCGCCAATATGAACTTATGGTTACCAATGTTAACAAACAATATAACAAACAATGTTCTGTACGTTCCAATGTGAATAAGGTATGGAGATAATAGTCCTTTTATGGCTCAGTTTGTATCACAAAGATATAATTAGTTATTATAACTAAAATAAAACGTTGTAATACGCTTTAATTAATTTCACTAAATTCTGATGTTTAGTGTGGCACTTAGGTGAGTGTGGCAGGGCTGTTTCGTCTGCTGCCAAAACGATTATAAGGAAAAGAACTAACACTCGTAGCGATTTCATTGATTCCGTGCTTTAGCCAAACGCAGCACGTAGCAGTGCGAAAACGATGGGACAGCGACCGTCAGGGGGGGTAAGAGGGGAAGGTTCTACGCAAGCGCAATATTCACCTACCGTGCTTGATCGCTTTGAGCACGTGGATGCATTCCATTAGCTAAACTTGCGTGTTTACCTTGCTTCGAGAGTTCGTCATTGGCAGTGCTGCCTTTCTTATTACTACCATAATGTGTTATGTTTGTTACATGGTCCTTCAGCATGTCTGTTATGTAATTTAGAAGAAAAAAAAAGTAGCGTGCTGCAGCTCTTCAGCACGTAAGGACGAGCCGCCCCTGTTCTACACTTTGAAACACAGGAGCTGGCAGTTTTTTCTGATCTCATTTCTTCTAATACGGAAATTGTCTTCCTTACTTCATTATTGCATATATTTACTTCTGATGTGGTTTTGTGTTGAAGGAGTGCAAAAAAGTTGGTCTCTCTATATATTCCAGTTTTAAAGGACGAGACTATGGCTTTAGCCTGTGCATTTTCTTTTTTCCCTTCTACTTACAAATAAGCTAGTAATAAGACTAATTCTACTTATGTTTATTTTCATTAGCATGATGTAGACAACAGGTTAACCTTTTGAATAAAAGGTTTGTTTACCGAACAGTTAGAGGACATCATGTGAATGGAACACATTAGATTTTTCCCTCCTACTTGTAAGGAACCAAGTAATAAAGACAATTTCTGCTAATGTTTATCTCAATTATCATGAATTAGATAGAAGAATAAGCTTTATAACAATAATTTGTTACAGAGATGTAGATAAAGTCATATGAATGGATCACATCAGATTATTTTAAATTATGCCGCATATGGACATACATACAGCTGCGCATACATACACACTCACATGCAGACCTTTTTCTTTTTCTGAATTCAGGGGTCCTCAAAACATGTATTTCAATTGGCATACAATACTTTTTCTACTTACTATGTACATTCTACATATGTGCTAGAAGTAGTAAAAAAAGTATTTTTAGAAAAAAGGTATGTGTAAACAGTAAAACCTGAAAAAAAAAAAAAAAAAAATGATGTATACCAAACTTGATATTTAGGTTCAACACCTTCCGAAGATGTAGAAACATGTTTATCCAAAAATCACACCACCCAAACTGCCTTTATGTGGAAGAATTTCAAAATGTTAAATTTCCTGTAAAGCATCTTTAACAATTTTGTGTCTAGTTTGTAGTCTAGTGCTCCTTATCCTTCAACTTAGGACACTCCAGTTTAATGTGCCCTTGTTTTTCACAACTATAGCAAGATCTTTTCTTTGCAGTTTTCTATTAGTGTTGATTCCTTGTGGATGGATGGATTCCCATCATCTCTTTTTGTATTTCTGCAATTGTTATTCTTCAAGCAGATCAACTTAACCTCCTCTGGAGTTGGATGCCTTTTTCATTGATACAGCACTGGAACCATCTAGTTATGTTCATCACTAACACTGCTTAGTAGTGTAAAAAAGTAATCCACTTATCTGCAACTACTTCTCCTTTGTCTGCCAATTTTTGTGTGTGGTTTACATGATATCAGTAATGTATTCTCCATAGTTACAAAAGCTCTGCTTGAAATTCATTAAATGCTTTAGCAGCTGGAACACAAAATCATTTTGTAAACTGTTTCATTCTTCTTTTGCACATTTTGCATTTGTAATAGGTAATGCAACAGATGGATTTAACACTTTACGCATATTTTTGCCAAAGTATGACTATCCTTTTCTTTTTTAGGTGCCATCACCTCTTCATTTCCATCCACCAAAGCCCCACAGCCCTTCTAACATCAGAATCATTCCCCTTGCAAATTTCTGTGTCCATCTAGCTTTTTGATACTAGACTCTGAGTAGAAATAGCCAACATTGGATTTGAAGCTGTGTTCATTGTTCCAGTGCTCATGGAGTTTGATTCACAGTTTGTGTACATCCTTGCCATGGTTATGTGCTATTTTCAAAATATTACTGATTATGAGTTTCCCATATAGAATGTTAATGCTGTCACAACTTGTTCTTACTGTTCTGGCCATAACCTATTAGAAGGCGCATTAAAATAATGGGATTACAGGAATATATGACAATAGTGAAAAAGAATTTGACATTGCTATGACAGCCTGTAGGAACAATGTACAAAACATGTTTAACAGTTTGCAAGCCAGAGGGAGTAGCGATTATGCTGTCTATTGGTTGAAATTGGCAAATGTTTTAGATGAAGCATAGCTAGAAATATTCAGTGCAGTAAAAACTCATGATAATATAGGATGGATACACAGTTTAAACAAAATCATTGAAGATGAACATATAATAGAATCCTCCTATTAATTTAAAAATTAAAATAAAGATATCTGATCATCATCATCATTGCTGTTTTGTTATTTTCCCCATTGCACTGATCATAAACTTCAGGGATTAAGCCTTCTTGTTCTTTTATTATGTTAGAATTCATTGTTCTTGTATTGTTACCATCCTTTCAAAGAGAATCAAGTACACTGTTATCAGACATGTCAGCATATAAAATATTTGCAATATTTAATAAATGTACAGCATTAAATCATTGTTTATACATTAACTAGATAATTTTAAAAACTAAGGAGCACAGAATTGTTGTTAAAATTGGAAAATATTTACAAAATTAGATGCCTATTCAGAGCATCAAATCATTAGTTAACATTATATTACATATTTATTGTATATTATAATATAAAATATACAGTTATATATTGAAAATACTATGTACTACAGCATTAAATGTCAATTTTGTGTTAAATAGAACATTTAAGAAACTGAAGATCAAGGAATTGCACTCATTTCATTTATGCAGATGTACTGATTATAAGTACCTACATAGTTTATAAATATTACAATTTTCCATAAATTCATCTGGTAGTGCTGTAACAGGAATGTTTGATTGTGTTTATAATATCTCCCTTTCAGATCAGATTGTCGAGTTGGTACATTCCGGGATAGAAAAATAAGCCAAGATTTTTCTAATGCTAAGGAGGAAGTGAATATTAAAATGGAGGAAGCTCTAGAAAAAGGCAGGTAAAATAAACGTTTTATACATGGCTGCAGCATGTAATGCAGCATAAATACTTATAGTTCATATCATACAATTTGTTTTTTCTCATTCCATTTGCAATTCATAAAGACAATGATACCATTGCAATGATACCATAATAGTTTTAAGTGACTCTCAGTATCTTACAGAGCAATGATGCTCCATGATCTAATCATTTTCTTGTTAGTTATTATCAAGCCCAAACAATACTCATAAACAGCCTTAAGACAGAAAATGTAGGGCACCCAAACACCCTCCTTAGGAATAGCGCCATTAAGGAGTTTTTCTAGCTACTCCTGCATTTGCAGGAGGTCTTGGTCCTAGACAAGAAAAGCTTGAAACTCAAAACCAACTTCTTGCATTCCTTCATTACTGTACACCTTCTCAATACTTATGTTGAAATTGCTCTTTTCTTCCCCTTGTAACAGGATTTTTATGTTGCTATTACCCCACGTGAGGTTATATGGAACAAATCTTTATATGGTGGTGGTTTGTAGTTTACACCGCATGTCGGACAGTGATATGTAATAGGAATTTTACGTTGTTAAGTTTTTATGCCTCACCGTGGGTGCTTATGTGCTGCGTACCTAAGTGTCACTTCAAATCAACTCCACTACACTCATGTACCTGGTACTGAAGCTCTTCTTGGATGGGTTGCCACAGCATTGCTCAGTCTTGCACAATCATTGACTCTCTCTGGCGTGGATTTTTATGCCTCACCGTGGGTGCTTATGTGCTGCGTACCTAAGTGTCACTTCAAATCAACTCCACTACACTCACGTACCTGGTACTGAAGCTCTTCTTGGATGGGTTGCCACGGCATTGCTCAGTCTTGCACAATCATTGACTCTCTCTGGCGTGGATTTGGCAAGTGGGAGGAGTTGTAGGAGTGAAATGGCCTGTTATTTATGGACGCTCTTTAACTGCTTTGGTTCTCAGCGTCCCATGAAAGATCGCTTAATTTTGCTCAGAGGCCTCTCTTATCAGGCTTGAGGTTCTTTTACATGCCGTAAATCTATGACACGGGACCCACAGCTTTACTTCCCTTCCAAAGGAAGCCATGCTAAGGATTTTTATGCCCGAAAAAATCCATCGTCCTCCGCCGGGTTTGAACCCGCGACCTTGGGTATATGAAGTTAGCATGGTAACCATTACACCACGGAGGGCGACAGTTGTAGGAGTGATCTTTTAATTGTGAAGAAAACACTTGTGAACTTTTACAGTTATTTATTCTATAAGGAGATTCCAAAATAAGCACCTTGCTGTACACTGTTATTCTGCTGACTGGTACTCTTACTACTAACTCACACGTACTCTTAATTACACTGCTTCTACGCTAAGTAAATGGCACAATCACTCTCAAGTAATCACGAGACGACTATTAAATAGGTGAGCGGCGTTACTTTAATTCACTAACAGTTTCTTCTCATAACAATCTTACTTCGCGGACAGAGCTTTACAGTTGCACGTCATTACTTCGCAAACAGAGTTTTTTTACAGAATGACGACCTACCCCATCTCGTGGACAGATTCTTGCCAAAACGATGTTGCCTCTTGCGGGCAGATTCTTGGCAAATGACCACGATGTGTCGAACCCTACTTCTTTTACACTAAAAATGGTGTCATGGTGGCTTCTTCCTGATTGGTTAGAAAGTCCACCAAAATGACACCATCATGACCCAAAAAACATTGCGAATCTCCCAGAATACATCGTAATAACCACATGATACTATGAATATAAAGCAGAAGTCCACTGGTGGGTTTTAAACTGGACTGCCCCTGTATAAGAAAATTGTATGTGACTTACACAAAAGAAGCAACTTCTCACCCCTCTCTGCAGTCTGGCGTCAGGATTCTGTGTAGCTTTCAAGTCAACAACTGACTTCTTGGTTCCTATGTATACAAATTAATAAATGTTAACTTTCTTTACTTATATACATCTAGATAATTAATAGAATGACTGTCATTATTACACTGAGGCTAATTAACGGTCTCACCCGCTTTTTACTTTCTTTGGCACATATGTACATACAATGTGCATAGTGGCTGTAGGAGGTATATGTTTTGTGGTTCCCTGAGTCTGAAAAAAACATTTTTAGAAAAAGGTTGTCTGTGTGCATGTGTGCGTCATAGCTCAAAAATGAAAAAAACCATTAAATACCAAACTAAGTGTTTATGTTTAGTATCTTCCATGAATGTGACATGATTTTCACAAAAATACCCCCCGCCCCAAACTTTTTTGAAAATTTTGTTTTTCTCAAAATGGTTTTAGCGATTTTGATTAAAATGCCATAATTAAAAGTATTTACATCACAAATAAAATGCATATTTTGAATTTTGTGCTAATAGTCTTTGAAGATTTATTCTGGATGAATTTTGCAGAATTTTAAATAGCGGTTAAACCGTAAGAAATAGACAAAAACTTATAACATAAAAAATTTAGATCTTGTTAAAACATATAATTTACATCATGTATGTTTTTCTTGTAGAGTTGACCATTTTTGAGATATTCCTTTTTATTGGTTTCAGTTTTAAACTACCTAACATTTCTCAAACAGGACCATACAAAAAAACTGAACCTCAATTGTTTTACATAGTGACCAGCTTTTAAAAGATTTGACTATCATTTTAGTTTAAGTATTCCCTTATTTACATTTCTATTTCCAATGAAGTAATAAGACCAATTCTGCTAATGTTTATCTTGATTATCATGAAGCATATAAAAGAATATCTTTGGTAAGAACAGTTTGTACTTGCAATAGCTAGAGAGAGTTATGTGAATGGAGCACATCAGAATTTTCTTTCCCTCACACATTTGCACACACGCAAGAATGGCTGATATAGCTCAGATTATTCCATAATTTCTGAATGCTTCTTTTTTTCCTCTTTCATGAGCAAGCATGAATGCACACACGTACACACATACACACAAATTTTCAGACTTTTTATGTTATATTCTGTAAATTATTTTAGGTTTTAAACAGTCTAAGACAAATGGTATGAAATGGGAATTATACTTCCAAGGATTCAGATTCCAAATTATAGTAGGTACATTACTTAAATTTAGCATGTAATTGACTGTTTTCACCACAAGTAAAAACCAGAAGGAGCTGAAATACTTCTCTATTGAGCCAAAAAATCATGATATTGGTCTGGGTCTCTCACTAAGTTAAGCACTGGGCTTCTGTTCCCAAGGTTACTGGTTCAAACCTGGCCCAGATGGATGATTTTAAGTGTCCTTAAAAGCGATAGCCCCATGTTAGTGGATTTACTGCATGTAAAGGAATTCCAGCTGGACAAAATTGCAGCACACCGGTGACCTGATATGATGCTGGCACTTGACAGCATTGTTAACGAATAAACACTTTTTTTTGCCTTTCTTTTTTTTTTAATCATTGTATAAGGAAAGAATTTATGGTTGATTGAGTTTCAATTAAGCATTAATTAATTTTTTCCTTTAGAATTGTTTTAAATTTTTTTTTTATTTCTATGGAATTAAAGTTTAGTTTTTCTGTTACTTGCCAATGGTAGATAGAAGAAATAAGGTATTTCTACCTTAAAAATTAGATTTTGCTGGAAAAATAGTGTGTGTATGTATATGTGAACATGCATGCTTGTGATATGCCAAATTTAATGCTTGAACCTCAGTTTAAGCAGGTCAATGTTTTTCAAACTATATTTTGTGAGGAAAAAAAATTGTTTGATTTTCTTTAAAAATGGCTCCAACAATTATAAAGCAAAATATATTTAATTATATATAGGCCAACCAGCAGGACCATAACCACAAGAGTCAAAGAACATGAGAGGAGCATCTGCTTATTGCAGCCCAAATAGTCTAGTCTAGCAGAACATTGCTTTGAAAAGAACTACACAGCTGACTTCCAAGCTAACTTTGTGGTCAAAATGTCACCTGGCTTGAAGCCTGAAAGCGTCTAAAGCAGTGTTTCCCAACCTTTTGAAGTTCATGGCACCCTTGGGAATAACATTAAACACCAGGGGCACCCTTCCTTGAATTAAAAGAAAATTAAGCTTAATATGTTAATTTATTGAAATATTATATAATAATAACGTACACCATAACATAATAAAGTAAACTTTACTACAATCACTGAGTAAAAATACATCAATAAATTTTGTTCAATTAATGATTAATGTGAAACTTGTGATTGATGCTTAGAGCACAGATATGTGATGTCGGGTCTTACAGTTGACAGTGAAACACGCAAATCATCCTCAAGGCTATTCAGTCTATTTCTTGCTTTGCATTTTATTGTCACCATAGCAGAGAAGGCTTGCTCGCATAGATAGGAGGTTGAAAAGGGCAAAAGTGCGTTAATTGCTTTCTTCATTAGGTTAGGGTACTCCTCTCTCCATTGAAGCCAAAAACTAGCCACCGACGCCTCACTCTTGGTGAACTTACCTTTGAGTGTAGAATCAGCGCAAAGATCAATACATTCATCTCGTTCGCAAGCAGTGAAATCTATTTCCTCTGCACTATCTACGAAATCAAATGGTGAGACAACCCAGTCGAGATTCGTAGTGGAAATAGTTGGAAAGTACACATCTATTGCATCTTGCAATCTTGATAAATGATCACAAATGCGGTCTTTCAATTTACCCAGACCTTTATCTCCTGCCACATTAAGAAGAGATGGAAAGTTCGACAAATCTCCTTTTTGAACTGCAGACTTCCAAGAACTAAGTTTTCTTTTAAAACCTTTCATTTTATTGGTTGAGGAGATTATTGTTTCGTGTCGACCCTGCATTGAAACATTCAGTTCATTGAGCTTATGAAAAATACCTGCCAGATACGACAGTTCAAAACACCAAGAATCACTTAGTAAGAGCTCAGGAAATGTGTCTTGATTTTCATCCTTAAAAAAAGTTTTTAGCTGTTCTTTAAGTTCGAGAAACCGGTTCAATACACGACCCCGCGACAACCACCTTACTTCTGTGTGAAGTAACAAAGAGGTATGAGCTGCATCCGTTGCGCGACATAACTGTTCAAAAATTCTGCACTTCAAAGGTTGAGACTTCATATAGTTCACCATTTTCACAACTTGGTTAAACACTTCAGCAAAATCTTCATTACACGCTTTCACGACTAATGCCTCTCTATGCAGAAAACAGTGAGTTATAATAATGGATGGATTTTCATTGAGAGCTCTGGCAGTAAAACCTTTAATTTTCCCAGACATAGATGGTGCACCATCTGTACATATACCACAACAGTCTTTCCATGAAAGGTCATGGTCATTGAGATAGGAATTAATAGAAACGAAAATATCATGGCCTGTGGTTGTAGTCTCCAGTGGTCTACAGAACAGAAACTGTTCACTAATATCTTTTTCATCAATATATCTGATAAAACCAAGGAGTTGCGGTTTGTCACCAATATCGAGACTCTCATCTACTTGCAAAGCAAATGTTCTATAAGTTTTTATTTTCTCCGTGACTTGTTCGTTGATATTGCATGACATTTCAGATATCCTGCGGCTGATTGTGTTGTTGGACAGAGGAACTTTCGAAATTTGATTAGCTGCTCCTTCGCCAAGTATTGTTGAAACTATAACTTGACATGCAGGGCCAATGATTTCCTCTCCAAGAGTATGAGGTTTCTTTTTTTTTAGCTATCAGTTCTGCTATTTTAAATGAGGCTTCAAGAGCAGTATCACCTATGGTCATTCTCTTTACCATTCGCACAGCTGTTTTCTTCTCCCCTTCTAATATATGTGAAAAATACGTTACACTTTTCTGTGACACACTAGGATGCTTTGTTGTAAGATGCCGCTTCAGTTTGCTAGGTACCATGGCCTCGTTGCTAAGTGTTTCACCACAAACTAAACACACAGGGATAGGGTTTTCCTCGTTATTATTCCACTTAAATCCATACGCTAAGTAACTGTCCTGGTATGTTCTTTTCTTTCGTTTGTCTTCTTTATGTGGTGAATTCGACGGTCCAGGAGAAACTGTAAGATTTGGCTTCTTAAAGCAAGCAGTAGGAGCCGACTGTTCACTTTCACTGTCCTGGCATTTACATTTAACAATGAAAATATCCATAGCTAAACACTGTGAATCAACGCGAGAAAGACAACTGAAAGCGCCAAGCGGCGTACACTTTTATATATTCATCTGTCGAAGTCTCGGGAATGTTCGTGAGGAAGCGAGTAGTCTCAGGAATGTTCAGCAGGGTATAGCTGTAATGCCATCTGTGGGATACTAGTATAACTGAATTATTGAAATGAATCGACCACTATCACCATCTGCGGTGCATGAGAGTAATTGATTTGACTTATTTTATTTCAAGACCTTACAAGACTTAAGGCTTCAGTTTTGTTTATCTCAATATCTCGCGGCACCCCTTAGACAATCACACGGCACCCTAGGGTGCCAGGGCACACCGGTTGGGAACCGTTTGTCTAAAGTATATACATCACCAGGCAAGCTTCATCTCATATTTCAATATGTTTAACAATAAAATATAAATCTTGAAATTTCTGTATCTCTAAAGTCCTCTTTAGTCAGAGAAAAGTTTTTGTAATGTCATATAACTGGTAAATTATAAAAAGTAAGATTAATCTTACTCCTCAGAAAACATAGAGCTCAATTTCACAGATATACATTTTCAGTTTTCTAAATAATTTTATGTGCCCAGATAAATTACCCTACGACTTCGATAAAACATCTTATGTGATTTTTATCTTTTCTCACGTAGTTTATTTTTTTCAGCAGTAGTGTTGCAGTGACCATTCACATAAGCAAAGCCATGATAATTTCTGGATTTAAATTCACTTTTGACACTTTGGTAGTCACATCTATAAGATCAAGGGAATTGAAAACCCATCCTCTCTTGGGAAGCAAATTTATTAATGTTCTATTTCTTTTGAACTTAATGTTCTTTTCTTATGTCTCTTAATAAGCAAGCTTCAGTTGGAATAATTACAAAATGAGAAGTCTCTTCTCTAATAGAATTCCGAGCAACTTTTGATTTTCTTCAGCGATGAAAATGAACTTTCTACTAAATATGTACTCCCAGTAATTGAATACAGATTGACACTGACATCTTAAACTACAGAAAATTTTGTTTTAGCAATGAAAACCTTGACAAGTAATTCCACTGTGTTGAACAAAAGGAATATCCACAATATCATATTTTATGTTTGGCAAAACCGTCAAAAGTATGGCTTGTATTATGTAATTTTGAATTCAATTATAAAATCCTTTATACTTTCTAAGCAGTTACTGTACTAAAAGAGGATCATACTCTGTACTGTACTTCAACATTTCCACACAATTGCCTTGATTAAAAGAATTTGCTGCTTGACCATATCTTCGAAAGTCTAGTTCTTGTTTTTTCAGAAAAGTTACTGCACTAATAAGCCTTTTAGAGATAACCCTGTTTCTGCTTTTTTGATTGTGTATATTTCATTTTAAGCTAGTCATCAAGCACAATCTTTATTCTTCTTTCTCTGAAAGCAGCTATAGGTATAGATGATCATAAATAATTAACAGGCAATCCGTGTTTGGCTACTGATCACCTAATATCTCAAATACATCTAACTAGACTGATACTCTACATTACACTTATACTTCTGTTAACTTCTCTGTGGAGCTAGCTTCGTTGGAGCAGTGAAACATGCAATAAAGCCTGTGACCATCAGGTGGGCGCATACAAGTCTCTCACTGCTTAGTTGAAGCTGTTGGGCAATTGCTTTGGTACTTACTGTAATGTATTAGATATACTTTTTGAGAGAAACGTTACAATTTATCTAGTTATTATTCGATAACTATGTGACTGTAATGACATATATTATTAATAAATCTGGATATTGTCTGCCTCTGTATTGTTCGGTCATGTTAGTATGCTAGCCTTCAGACAAAAGTTCCCAGTTCAATTCTCAATGCAATTTGGTTACTTGCCTGAATGCATGATGCTGTTTTTAGTAATAAAACTTGTATGATATACAAATAGTTGGTTTTGTCTTCTGGATCATGCATGCACCAACTCCATGCTGCTTAATTTAAAACTATTTCTAGTCAACAGTTTAAGCAAGAGCAATATAACAGATAGAAGCATCACTTTTTTTTTTTTTTTTTTTTGTTTTTGTTTTTTTTGTGTGTCCATTTCCAAGAGATTCCTTGTTTTTGGTTTAAATTTTCTATACATACACTTTTCTCAATAGGAAATAGTTGCGCATGCACGCGCGTGTGTTTATGTGTGCATGCATGTGTTCAAGAGCAAGCATGGATGTGTGCATGTGTGTTTTTTAATTTTTTTTTATTTATTTTTATTTATTTATTTTTTTAAACTCCTGGTCACTGCAAAGAGAATAGAATTTCAAAATCATCATATAGCAACAAGGTTTTAAAAGATTTGGCTCTTGCTTTACCTAGAGTATTCTTTGTTATTTATAAACTATTTATTTCTCATTTGTTGGCTGTTTGCATCCTAGCCTATTGTTATGGCTTTCAAATGGGGCTCCTTGTGAAGAAACTTGATTCTTTTCACAATGTAATGTAGCCTTGTGGGAGTAGCATGACAGTCTGGCATAGTGTATTGGGCAAGGTTGTGATTTGAGACATGAAGGGGATGGGACAGCCAAGGACAGCCAAATAACTTTCTGGTACTTTGGGCCAGTCTAGTGATCTTGTTACTGAAAATAGGGATTCCTAATTTGTGTAATGGACACAAAATCAGAAGTTATCATTTCAAAAATGGATGGAGGTCATTATTTGTCTTTTTTTTTAAATTTAAAAGTATCATAATAATATGGCCATTTTCATGACATCTATGAGTTAGGCTGAGAAGTTTTAGAATGCTGCTCATAATGAAATCATTTCTACAAATGTTTATGTTCATTAACATAAATAAGGTAGAAAAATAAGCTTTTATAATTATGGTTTGTATAGAAGAAATAAAAGTAAATGACAGTGAGTAAAGAAGGTCATGTAAATGTAACATATTACTTTCTCTATACTTACTATGTATATAATGTATAGATGAAGTATTGTATTCTACCCAAAAATTTGATACCAAGATTTCAAATATTTTCAATTCCCCACCCCAAATTAGCCTTTATGAGGAAAATTTTTTAAACATTTTGTTTTTCTCAAAATTGGCGCTTAACGATTTTGATTAAAATACCATATATTAAAGCTATTTACATCACAAATAAAATGTATATTTTGAATTTTCTGGAAATAACTTCTGAAGATCTGTTCATTCTGAATGAATTTTGTCGAATTTTACATAACTGGCAAACCATTAGACATACACAAAAACTTACAGCACAAAATGTAGCTCTCGTTAAAACATACAATTTATGTAATATAAATTTTTGTTGCAGAGTTGACCGTTTCTGAGATTTTTCTTGTTATTGGTTTCACATTTAAACTGTGCATCTTCTCAAACTGCATGTCAGCTTTCGTTTCATCTCTCTTTTGTTTCTCTGGAAATGCAAAGTGAATCAAACTTCAATTGTTCACATATCCATCGGCTTCTAAAATATTTTTCCTTCTGCTTATAAGGAACTAAGTAGTAAGATCAATTGTGTTAATGGTTTTCTCATTTAGCATGATGTAGATAGAAGAATAGTGTTTTATAAGAATAGTTTATTTGTAGAACAGGTAGAGAAAATCATGTGAATGCATCACATCAGTTTTCTTTTACTTTGTCTACTTAGTACATAGTACATAGGTAGAGACGGTATTGCTCTCCACCCAAAACATTGATAGTGTGATATTACCAGACACACATGGTATTACATGATATTACCAGATACAGGGTCCAAAAAGGTATTTTTAGAAAAAGGTCCTTTGTGCATATGTGTGTGTGTGTGTGTGTGTGTGTGTATGTGAGAACACAATAACTCAAAAATGAAAAGTCGGTAAAATAGCAAACGTGGTATTTAGGGTTAGTATTTTCCAAGGATGTGACATGAAGATTTCAAGGAAAATAGCCCCTCCCCAAACTACCCTTTACATGGAAAAAATTTTGAAAATTTTTATTTTCTCAAAATGGCTCTAAAATTTTGATGAAACCACCATATTATAAGGATACTTATTTGACAAATAAAATGTAGGTATATCCTGAGTTTTCTGGATATAGCCTCTGAAGAGATCTTCATTCTGAATGCTTTTGTTATAGCTGGTAAACCCTAAGAGATAGACAAAAACTTAGTACAAAAAATGTAGATCTTGTTAAAAACCACAATTTATATCATATCTATTTTTGTCATGGCGTTGACTATTTCCAAGATGTTTCTTGTTATTGGTTTCTGTTTTAAACTTTTTTCATGTGGGAATTTTTCAACTCCTGGTCATGCAAAAAAATGGATGTCAATTATATAGCAGCCAGCTTTTAAAAGATTTGACTATCACTTTAGCTTAGTGTACTCCCTTATTTTCCTTCTACTTATAATGGAACAAATAATAAGACTATTTCTGCTAATGTTTATCTTGATTAGCATGAAGTAGATAGAAGAATAAGCTTTTTAACAATAATATGTTACAGAGATGTAAAGAAAGTCTTATGAATGGAATACATTAGGTTTTTTAATTTATCTAGTACATCCCTTATATTAGGCAGTAAAAAGAATTTTGGATGTCTCCTTAGCATAGTGGTAACGTTACTGCTGGGTTCGATTTGGTGGGGAGACCTGGACTGGGGTGTACTCAGTCTAGTGAGGCCCTGGGGGGCCAATTGAGGAGCTAATTGATGGAGAAGTAGTGGCTACAGGTCATGAGGACTGCATTAACTGGCCAGGGGGGTGGGGGGGTTTGAGGTGCTGACCATGTCTCACCCTCCAATACTGCACCCCATCCATTGATGTCTGTTCTGCACCAAGATGGGGGATGCAGCGGCCGGGCGGTAGGCCAAGGATTCTTGTGAGCTGTCGTACCATGGAGCTATGGAGTTATTAAAAATAATTTTTATGTTAGGATTTCACTGAAAATAATTGTTTTGAATCCAAAAATAAACATTATCAGAAAACATTCACTTGCATTTTTGTCTGTATGTGTGTCTGCAAAAAGCCAGATAAATACTAAGCTTCATATTTAGATAAATTATCTGCCAAGAACATGAAGTCTTTTAAGAAAGTCTCCGTACCATAAACTACTTTACATGGTAGTAGCTTTTTGTTATTTTAGACTTTTTAAAAAATGACTTTAACAAATTTTCAATAAAATGCAGTATATTGCTAGACTTATGATTTTCTATGAATAGTCTTTGATTTTCTCTGGATTCTGAATGATTTTTACATAATTTTGTATAACTGGCAAGTCATAAAAATTAGGGAAAAGTTTATTGCATGAAAAAATAGTCCATTAAAACACAATTTATGTCAAATTAAATTTTAATGGCATTCATCTTTTTGGAAGTACTCATTACTCCATATTGTTTGAAGTGTCATCATTCAACTGTTTCTTGTTACACCATGGAAAGAGTATGTAATTTCAAAGCTGGATATAATGACCCACTTTTTAAAGGTTTTACTATTGCTTCAACCTCCTATACTTCCCTTTATATCAACAATGAAATGTGCAATGAAACTACTTCTGCAAATGTTTATCTTGACTAACATGAAGTAGATAGAAAAATAAGCTTAAGAATAAAACTAAATAAGCCTTAAAGCACTGAACATAAAAGGATAAACAAGAGGAGTAATTAGTTCATTTCATAGACCTTTAATAACAGTCCTTGACTATTATATGCAGTTTGATAAATGTCAGGGGCATGACGTGTTCTTGCATTTGCCACTTTTAATTTCACTATAGCTACAAGGAATAATGCATTGCTTTTTAAGTATACACTTGGAATTATTTCAATATCTAAACAGAAAAAAAATGATGTATTTCATTCACACGACTTTCTATATCTGTTCTGCAAACAAATTATTCTGCAAAAGACTATTCCTTTAGCTACATTATGCTAATCAAGATAAGTATTAGCAGAATTTGTCTTATTATTTGCTTCCATGTAAGCAGAAGGGGAAATAAGGGGATTCATTAGGCTAGGTAATAGTCAAATTTTTCAAAAGCTGTTGCTTTGTGAAACATTTGAAATTTGGTTCCCTTTGCCTGGAGTAAAACAAAAGAGCCATGAAAAAAAAATTGACTTCCTGTTGAGAAATCTTTAAATAGTTTAAAATTGAAACCAATAACGAGGAATATCTTAGAAATGGTTAATTCTACAAAAAATGTAAATGACATTGTGAGTTTTAACAATATGTATATTTTTGTGTAGTAAGTTTTTCTCTTTCGCTTATCGTTTACCAGTTACACAAAAAGTATCCAGAATGAAATGACCTCAGAGGCTAAAAAAATTTAAGATGCACATTTCTTTTGTCATAAAAATATCTAAAACAAATAGTATTTTAATTAAAATCACTAGAGCCATTTTTGAGAAATAACAACATTTTAGAAAAATATTTCAGTTATAGTGGGGGGAATTTTCTTTAAAATCTTTGTGTCGCATCCTTGAAAGACACTGAACTTGGTATTTAAAGGACTTTTCATTTTTGAGTGCTCACGCAAACACATACTTTTCTAAAAATACTCTTTTCTTCTTCTTCTTTTGTTTTTTACTCAGGAGTTTCAAAACATGTATTTTTGATGAAATATTTGTATCAAATTTGTGGTTGGAATACAATAACGTCTCTATACACAATGTTCAGTGTACTTACATGCTAGATTAAGCTCCATTAAACTGAAATACGTACACCAGCATTGTAGTTTTTCTTGCACCCCTCTTGATCCTATACACAATATGCTCCTTAACTCTTTACTGTTATTTATCCTCTCATACTGTGGCAATTGATTAACTATAATTGAAACCTGAAACTGAGGCTAAAGTTGTTTCAGCTTTATCCAGATATGTTCTTTTCATTTACAGATGAGTTTAACCCATATGTAACACTAATTATAAATGTTTTCTGTTTGATCACATGCCTATAGGAGAGTTATGGCTCAGCTTGAGGTAAACCTTAACATAAGTAGCAACTTACATCACTATAGATATATATATATATATATATATATATGTGTGCAATGTGGCTCTTAAGATTATATATGTAAATTATATATATATAATAGTCTTAAGAACCACATTGCATTTCTGCACTTAATTTAGTTACATTCAAACTAGAAACTATGTAAAGTGGACTGCTTTTATTTTAAGTTTTGTAAGCATTAACATTCATATATCTAAAATTGGATTGGGTTGCATTCAGTAAGTTTGCCAGTAGCCATAAAGGCTTATGAACATTGAACATATCAAGGGAATGTACAATTCAGTTACATATGTATATAAATATTAGATATGGATATTGAACATAAAAAGACATTATTTACAAGTAGTATGAAACAAAGCAGGGATAATTTTATATACTCCACTGCAGTTGTAATGCTAACTTAATATGTATAAACAAATACAGTTTGATTGCATGTGTTTATTTTTAAGATTTACAAGGGGCCATTATCACATAAATGTTATGACCAAGTTAGGATGTTTTGTGATGAAAGAAGATCAAAATAAAAATATCTATGTCTTGGTTTTCTCTCCCATTGGCACAACTAGTCAAAGTAGGCAAGGTCGGCCATTTCCAACTGTTTCTTGTTTTTCTGAGAATGGTCAAAAGTTGAATAGTTTCTTAATTTGGATCTCAAATAAGGCTTTCCTTGTCATTTTTTGCTCTGTAGCATAATACAATGACACTTAATAGCAAACAAAAAATTAATAAGTCAAAGAAAACATAAACCAAGGAATATTTAACAATACACAAAGTGGAATGGTACATAATATTGAATTAAACAATATAGTAAAATGTTTTAACAAAGTTGCAAAATTGTAAGTTAACTTTAACAATCAGATTTTAGATATTCAAGTATCCAATTGC
Organism: Hymenopus coronatus; assembly: GCA_030762935.1. Classification (NCBI taxonomy): domain Eukaryota; kingdom Metazoa; phylum Arthropoda; class Insecta; order Mantodea; family Hymenopodidae; genus Hymenopus; species Hymenopus coronatus. The sequence goes on from CM060892.1 coordinate 132,988,605, forward strand.
TCTAACTCAACGTGAGTCTATTCATGGGTCTAGAGCCCTTGTCATTGCAGCAGGAAATGACAGCTCGCACTGAATGCACTGAGATTTGGATACAACCAAGACACAATATGTATCATTATACTGTTATTGTTATCATTGATAATAATAAATATTTTAACTACTCCATGATGCTTTCTAAAACTTGGAAGAAAAATCTAAGCATATAGCACATATATTATATGTTAAGGGAATATGCTCCTGAGTTGTTTCCTACTAGACTTGTTTCGGCAGTAAGTTTAAAATTTGATTCAGATTTAAAAAATCCAATGCCACTAATGGGACTTGAACTATGGATCTTTGACTCTCTGTGCTTTTGCTTTACCACTTGACTTACCGACCATACCATGATGACTGTATGTGCATTAAACTGTCTCATCTGATTCAAGGCAGTCTTAAATAATCTAGAAAATATACTTAAAGGCAACTTTCAATTAATTTTGCATTTTGTATTACCTTGCTTTATTTTGTATTTGTTAATGTAGCTTCCCATTAGCCATGTGTAGGCAGTAAGTTGGAAAATTTCAATTCCATGTTGGGACTCAAACCACAGATCTATGAGTCTATGCTGATGCTCTTACCACATGAGCTATCATGCCAAAATGTTATACATATTCTCTTATCTGATTCAAGTACCTACCCCAGCAAACTTTCAAGACAATCTTAATTATGCAAAGGCATCATGCAATATTGCAAGTTTTGTAGTATAAGTAACCTTTATAATTAACCGTTGTTAGGCTTAATAACTTCCTGGAACTCCCCCAGTTTGGGAGATCTGGTACCACCATTTTAAGGAATATCTTTTTTTGAAAACCCATTATGAAATGAATTCCATTTAACTGCATAAGAAATTTTTTAACCTCCTGATATGACAGAATTAGATTATTATTGTTATTATTATTATTATTATTATTATTATTATTATTATTATTATTATTATTATTATTATTATCATCATCATCATTGTTGTTATTGTTGTTGTCATTGTTGTTATTGTTGTTATTATTATTATTACTAGTATTATTATTATTATCATCATCATCATTATCATTGCCATTATCATCATCATTATCATTATTATCATCATTATTATTAATTTATAAATGTAAAAAGAAGCTTGTAACAGTGAAGTAACACAAATATTAATATAATAATTAACATTGTAACAAATCTTCTCTTTCATTTGGAATCCTTGGACTAGTTTTGCAATAAATGTATCTATTGCAAAATTAGGCCAAGGATTCCAAAAGATAAGTGAAGATTTGTTGCAATTATTAATTATTATATTAACATTATTATTACTATTATTATTATTATTATTATTATTATTATTATTATTATTATTAACACAAGTGAATATTACAGTGTATGCTATGCATGCACACCTTTTCTTGGGTGTTTGACTCCCTAGTCTACATTCAAAAGGTTTCATGCAATTTCAGAAGCAGAGAGACAACATAGAGATATGTACTTTATACATCTGCACATCATCTAGTGGCTTCAATGCTAAGATTTCGCTCTGTCTGTAGATTGTGCTGTGGTTTGTTTAGATAATTCATTTGTTTGCAGTAATTAGATAACCTATTCATCATAATGGCTGAAAATCTCAAAGAAAAAAACTTTCTATGGTTGATATCACAGCAAAAAGACAGGTGGGCAATATTTCTCTTCTTCCCCGTGGCTTTCATTTCCCAATAAACCTAGTGCCCAAGAAAAGGTGCGAGCCTAGTACTTCTATTCTTGTACAATGACAAGAAATAAACCCAAATAACTCCTTCCACACTTATGGGCAGAATCATTCCATCTATAAGCACTGCCATCCTTATGTTGCAAAGGAAATGAATGGTTCTTCTAAACATTTATTGTATACAAGCTATCTCTTCTTATTTCCTTGAGGAACACATTAAAACTGCATTTTTTTTTTTTTTTAAATAAATAGCATTTAAAATTAGGATACTATGTACAGAAGCATTCAATATTGTAATCTTTTTTGGTTTAAAAGATTTATATTTCATTTACCTTGGTATGCATTATCATTAGCTTAGTATGGATAAAAAAATAAGCTTTTAGATGAATAATCCATGAAACAGAGATGAGCAGAGATAGCAGTGATGCTGTTGCAAACCATATATGCTTTTTTTATTTTTAAAATGTAGTTGCAAAGAGTAGTTATATTATCTGAGCGTGACACTTTTTCAGGAAAAAAGAAACTCGACTTCAGAGAGAACATGAGTCTGTAAAAGAAGCTAGAAAAAGTGCAATCTATGGTGATTTTGTAAAGGCACTTCCTGTGCATACAAAAGCATATAAAGGAAATAAGAAACTGAAACATATGGTGGAAAATTATAAGCTTCGAAAAGATATGCAATATAGGAGAAAATTACTGGTGAGCATTTGTGATTAAATTATTTTCCAAAGCATGAGGTTTCAGTCACTAAGTTTATGACAATGTATCAACAGGAGAAGACTCAAGTTACTCATTTTATTATGTATCTATTTTACTAAAACTGTTTTGAAATTCATGTGTGGTACATTCTTTGATCTTTGGCTACAGGTCTACTTCAAGATTTAAGGCTCAGAGGCTTGTTACAATGTTATAAATTTGTATTCATCTCATCCTTGTTTTGGTAACACTTCTCTTTCCTGCAGATATAAATTAAGAATCCAATAGTCTTCCAACTCTTTTATATGTTCTCTCTAGTTGATTCTGTAATAACATATTCTTTACATTTAATTGAATATATAAATATACACCATATCTTTGTTTAGTTTTGTACTTTCTCTAGCAAATATGTACAATGTACATAGTAGATGATTTGATATTGAGATTTCACCGGAAGTCTATGTTTTCAAACCCTCTGAATCCAAAAAAGCATTTTTAGAAAAATATTGTGAATGTGTGTGTGTATGTGAGAGTGTGAGAGAGTGAGAGAGTGTGTGTGTGTGTGAGGTGAGTGTGAGTGTGTGTGTGTGTGTGCGCGTGCATGGGTGGGTGGGTGGGTGTGTGTGTGTGTGTGTGTGTGTTCAAAAACTTATACAAAACACATAGTTTATGTTTCATATACATAAACCTTGCGTTTTGTATAGTAAGTTTTATCTAACCTTAACGTATATATATACGTTAAAGTTAGATAAAACTATACACATATATATATACGTTAAGGTTAGATAAAACTATACATATATATATATATATATATATATATATATATATATATATATATATATATATATATATATATACTAGCTGATCCGATGAACTTTGAGGCAATAAATGAGCAGATTTTGGATTTTATTAAGTTCAGTTTGTTATTAGGATAATAAATATAAATAAAAAAAGTCAAGCATTTTAATGATTCTTTATTGGCCATTTATTTTGATGTATGGGTTGCACTCTTCAGTGTAGCACCTTGTGATAGACAACATTTCTTGTTTTATTATCAGGCACAAGAACAAATAACGCAGATGGTCTTCCAACCCGTGAACATGCCACATATAAATTGACCATGGAAAAACATGGTTTTTCTAGATTCAGACCACAAACATTCAAGGATTGGCCTTGTGATTTGTTAATGGTCATGGCAAATGCAAGACAGATCGGAAATTGAAGTCGTTTAAACTCAAACGGCAAATCAGATGGTATCATCAGGATCCTCGTAATGAGAACTTCCTTGCCTTCGAATTTTCCTTTGAGTATCGTCACGTAAATCACATTGTTCATCAATTTACTTACCACCAAACGCATTCCGTTGCACAGTTTTGGTTGGTTTATGTTTCGAAGTATGATTATTACGGAGTCGACCTTTAGTCATAAATTGTGCGGTGGTAAGCCAGGCACATCCAAGGAGTTTAAAAATTCAATTGGATAATTGGTTGACTCATCTTCATTTGTTACACAGTCAAAAGAATTGAGCTAGTATGCAAGCAGTAATCAGTGCTGCAATCGTATCAAAACGCTACTTGATTCAAATCAGTACTTGATCAATTTCTTCTTGTGTGTCGAAAATTATTTAGTTGTTGATCTCTGAGGTTTGCTTGACGATTTCGCATTGCCAACTGAGCCGTTTCATGGGCTACCTCGCTTTGCTCTTGTGATTAAGTAGCACAAAGTCGAGCCATACTAACGCGTTGCTCCTCACGTGCAATTTCTTGTTCTTCTTCAGTCCTTTCATTCGCAATGTTTCGAATCCTAGTTGCATTACAGCTTTGTCGAGAAAGATTCGATGGACTTGGTCGCGGCATTGTTAATGATAATATTAGCACAATAAGCTAATAGAAACTCGAAACAAACACATCAACCGGTCAACTTCAAAATTTCTAATTGTCATATTTTCAACCATACTTAACCATAGACAACATTACATTTAGCTGTCAGTTGCGTTTTATTATTCCATGTCAGTTGCATTTTGTTATACCATTTTTAACAAATGAACGGCTAGACTGATGTTTTGACTGATAAATTTTTCATTTTTCTGTCTGTTGCGTTTTGTTATACCACATTTTATATCATGTCCCACAGAAACTGGATAAAAACTATCCTTTTTTTTTTTTTTTTGGTAGTGTTTAACGCCTAATTTAACTACTTATGGCACCGCAGGCGGTGACACTGATTTTACATGAATGGTGATGGAGCACCGGTGGAATGAGATGGTGGGGGAAACTGGAGTACCCGGAAAAAACCCGCCCCAGTGCCGTTTTGTCCACCACAAATCTCACATGCAGTCGGCCATGGCGCGGCCAAAAAAAGTGTATCCTATGTCCATCTCCTGGTTCTAAAGCTACCTCCCCACCGATTTTCAGCCAAATTGGTTCAGCCACTCTTGAGTTATAAATAGTGTAACTAACACGACTTTCTTTTATATATATCTGTATATAGATAACATAACATAAACTGTGTGTTTTGTACAGTAAGTTTATATATATATATATATTTTGTGTGCATGCATGCATGCATGTGGTAACTGTTTCCGGGATATTCCATGTTATTGGCTTCAATTTTTAACTATTTAAACTTTTCTGTAGCAGGAAGATTAAACTGGATAAGAATGAGAGAATGAGTCATCAAAGTACTTATTTCATTTCATCACTTGTTTTTCTTTAGTTTCATTGACTCATACAAGTTGCTGTGTAGTCTCCAGTTTTCTCTCCCTCAATTTTTTGTACACTTCAAAAGACTTTGTTATCTCATCTATGAAAGTTAGAATGAAGTATAAATTTTCACTACTGCAGATTGCAAACATGTACTGTAGTGTTGTGCTCACTACATTGAAACATTGTTAAAATACTCCCCCACATTGAAGCCTGGATGCAATATCTTTGTAGTTAAGCTTTTGCAATAACCCTGTTGCTTCTGATTTAATCACAGCTTTCTCAATTTTCTTTTCAGAAAAGCACTTAAAGAGGTTTATTTATCCGAATTAGTATTGATGCTTTTGCAAGCATCTTCTTGAATTGGTTACCTTGTAACACAGAGAGATTTTAAACTCAAGTTTACATCTTCAAAAATTAACTAAAATGTTCCAGCATTCTGTATATGCCCCCTCCCCCCAAAAAAATGGTTTGTAGCAAAAATTGTTGCAGCCATTTTACAGCATGTGGCTGCACTTGATCTAACCAGGTTCAGGGAATGAGTGGAGCAAGGGATGAATGATGCCAAGTAATTGAAGGACTTGATTCAGGCTTGTAGGACAGAGAAGATTCCTGTCATATTTGCAGCATTATCATAACTTTGGCCATGATAATTGTTTATATCTCATCTATGGGAGTTGAGGAATTAAACAATGCATCTCCAATGCTTTTCCAGTACATCCAGCATTTCTCATAAACTCTATAAACCACTCTTGTGGTACACCAACTTTATTCACATATCATATAATGAAAGATTAGATTAGAAAGTATTCTGTAGGTTCATTTGGGTCAGGAAACCACTGAACATAGAACTTGTCAAGGGATATACATGTATACATATGTTTATATACTATGAAAATAAAGAAGAAAAAACAAAAGCTAAAAGCACAGGTCACAAAAACAGCAGAATAGACATATAATCACACCATTTGCTTTCGAGGCCTATACACCACTGCACTATACTTATAAAGGTATTGTCAGACAGATTTGTCACTTAAATATTCATCTACAGAGTAAAATGATTTATTGCAAACGTACTGCTTAAGAGAAGCCTTAAAAGCTCTGAAATTCCCAACATTTTCTTTGAAATTACTGGGGAGAGCATTAAATATCTTGATTGTTTCATAATATAGTCCTTTCTGAAAGCAATGAAGATTGGCATTGGGACGATGAATATATCCCTTTTGTCTAGTATTAATGTTATGAATTTCCATGTTTGTTATAAAACTATGTCAATTAACTGGATAGAATTTTAAAATGGATAATACATAAACACAAGGTAAGGTTAGTATGCCCAATTTTTGAAATAGTTCTTTGCATGACTGTCTGCTATAAGCATTACAGATTGTTCTTATAGCTTTCTTTTGTATCCGGGATATGCATTTACTATCCATTGAATTATCTCAGAATATTATTCCATACTCGATGATGGAGTTAAAGTAGGCAAAATACTTAACTAATTAACTGACCACAGTGTGAAGCATCACAGATAGAATAAGACAGCTTCGAAACGTTGGTGTCAAGCCAAGTTATTACCTGGCTAGAAGCCCGAGAAGATTTAGAATCACAGATAGAGTTCACAGTAATGGAGAAATGCTTTGCATCAACTATATCCTTTATGATCTCTTCTATGATAGTGTTGCTCGTAATATTCATAATTTCTTCATAAGTGCTAAATGATAAATATAAAGTGTTTCCTTCGCCTGGGTTTCCATATTTAGCTATATGACCTGCTAAGAATGGATCAAATTCAGCTATCAGCTCTAAATGTATCATGTAATTACCATTCCTTAAGGAGCCAAACTGTTATCTCCATAAAATGGCAATACCCTTGAAGAAAGTTTTTTCACTATAGCTGCTAATCTCTGTAGTACATTTTATCAGTGCTTCACCTTTTCTTGTAACTGAATCATAAATTGTTTATCAACTCTACATAGAGTATTTCCCCTTTCTTTGAAGCTTACAGCACAATCACAATGCACACTAGAATTTTTATTTTCAGTTACTCTTGGATTTAATGTTTTTCCAATCACTAAAATCACCTGTACTGAACTGGGGTGAATCCCCAAACAATTTACAGGTGCACAGTAAAGTGACCCCTCACTGGGAGAGTAAATCAAGTACCTAATCACATTGAATGATATCTCCATTTAACAATTTCCTTTAAAACAAATTCTTGGAAATAAATCTTTGTTTAGCATAATACTTTCTCTGACTTTACAAAATCACAGTTTCTTTTGATTAATTCCATTTTGTACTATGTAATGTCATATTTTTTCACTGATTTCCCAAAGAAGAAATTTTCATCAACTGAATCTTCATTTTTCATAATTTTCATGGTTCACTTGCTTTGGAATTATTCGTATGTTGATTATCAATTTCAGATTCACTAATATCCAGCTTTCCACCATAATTGCTGCTACATTGCAAATTGTTTGAGATCTCAAATTTTCAGGAGAGGAAGAATTTGCAGCTACAGAATCTAGTTCGTTGTTAATGAAAAATGTGTGAACTTTAGGATTTGATTTAAAATATCTAATCTGATGCATCCATGTCTAGCCACATAAAAACATTACAGAGGCAGTATTGCCAGTTGCATGATGTGCACATCTCCATGTCTACCTACAATTTACCTCTCATTATAACTATCACTGCTGTTTTCCTTTTTTTGTTTTTGGTGCATGAAAAGTTTTTTTTCTCAAAAAGTTATCACCCCTAAGAATTTGCTGTCCTGAGCCCGAATCCATGTGGCCCAGGCATAAGTAAGGGGCTGAGAAAATTATATATAATATATATCTCAGGATAAACAACACAGTTATGTTTACACTGTTAAGCACTCTTTGGCTTATTCTTTTCTTTTTAATTATAGATGAGATAAGGATTGAAAGACATAGATACAAAAATATAAATGGTACAATTTAAGGGCAGGTTTGGGCAGTAAACAAAAAAAAAATAATTTTGAGGACATAAACTGGAATATATATTTTGATCATAATCTCTGATAAGTTTAAAGCTAACTAATTGCTAAAATATAAAGCAGTGTTCTGTCATAAGAGAAAACAAAACTACAAAATAATTAAAGATTTGAAGCTTTCTCGGTGTTTATTACTACAGATGACTTCACGGGATAGCAACCGAGTTAGATAGAAATCAAAGAAATCCAGGCTTCTGACCATCTAAACTCTATGGTCTTCGTCAGGGAGCTGAAGACCAGTCAAGATAGTTGAAAGCTGGATTTCTTTGATTCCAATCTAATTTGGTTGCTATTCTATACAACCTAACTCAAATGACTGTATGGTATCTTCATGTAGCAAAATACATTTAAACCTGATGTGACTATTTTATAGTTGAGCATTGCAAAACACATATAAGATTATTGGTTTAATAACAGAAATTAGTATGTCAACCAAAGTATGTGCAAGTTTCATCTAAAAAACATTAGCAAGCTGCTTTCATAGACAACAAGTACAAAGGTACTAAACAGGGAGTGTCCAAGGCAAGAGACCTATGGAATGGCTTAATGTCCACAAACGCTTAAAGCTGGACCGTGAGTGAGTCGCATCACAAGTGGTGGATAGTTTGCGTCGTCTCGTGCATATGGCCATAGCCAATAGGAGCATGCTACACTGTAGTCATATAGTGTATTTGTGCATGAGAGAGATAGAGATAGTAGCATGCAGTGCAGGGTGTTACCAAGGGCTATTTAGTGGAACAGTAGAATAAAATTCTAAGTAAAATTCAGCTATTTAGTAAATCTAAATAAATGACAATAGAAATTAGTGAAACTGCTTATTCCAGAGGAAGGGCCATGGGCTCATCATCACAGCATGACTATGTAAAACACTATATTTTGGTTCTCTTCTTTCACTAATGCAATCACTTGCTTCACTCAGCAACATATTGTAAACTTCAACTTCATAGAACTGCACATTAACTGTTTTGTCCCCTGGTCAGAGTGTTTAGGAGGTATTAGGCAAAAAGTGAAGCATAATGGTACATTAGTATAAAGGTTAATTACATCTGTTAACAGCTCAAGATCTGTTTTATTTCTGACAAAATACACATAAAACATAATTGTGATATATCGAAAGGCTGAAGTTAACCTTACATGCTTTTCATACATGCTTGCTCGATATTCTCTTTATATCTGATATAAGTTTTAAGGTTGTGATAAACTATTAGTATCCGAGCATTTTTCTAGTAATTACTAAGTGAAACATGGTTAGTTCTGACTTGGCAACATTGCAGCCAGTGATTTGCTACAGCCCTGCAGCCTCTGAAGGTCATATGCATGAGGTTTGATGCGAATTATATCTATTGACATGCTGGGGAGGCTATCTCTGAATAACCAATAGGAGACTGTGGATCAACTCCTCAATCTCAAGGTTGAAAGGGGCACATGGGAGATTTCAATTTCAATTTTTTTATTAATCCTTTAAAATCAATTTTGTACATTGTACTCTGATACAGGATATGTCAATGATTAGATTTATATTACAACAGTTACAGCAAGTTAGATATGTACATATTTACAGTATATAATGGGTTTATACGGATATGATACAAGATAGTTAATACAATGATATAGTATGAGGATATTTATTAAATTGTAAGTATTCCTTTACAGTGTAGAAGCAGTGCTCCTGCAAGAAAGCCTTTGCTCTGGTTTTAAATGCATTATAGTTTCCAGTATTCTTGATATCACTGGGAAGAGAGTTATATAATGATATACTGGAGTGCATCACTCCATTTTTACACAACATGGTTCTTGCAGATGTTAAGTGAATATCCTTTTGATTTCTAGTATAATGTGCATGTACATTTTCATTATTTTGGAAAGTAAATCTATTTTTTTTTTACGAATAATATTGCCTCTAATATATAAGTACATGCCAGAGTAAGTATCCCAATTTTTTGGAATAGTGGTTTACATGAACATAACTTATTTTCACCACATATAATGTGAACAGCTTGTTTTTGCTTAATAAATACATCTTTAGCTTCTGGTGAGTTAAACATTATTCCATACCTCATTCTAGAATGTGTGTGAGCATAATACACCATTAAAAGTATAGGAAGGCTGACACGTTGACTTAAAATTCTTAAAGCATATATATTCCTGTTTAATTTATTTACAAGGTGTTTAATATGCGATTTCCATTTTAAATTACTTTGTATCCACAAGCTTAAAAAGTTTGTTTCAGTTTTGTATGAGATCAATTGATTGTTTAATTTTACTACAGGGATATCATTATTATTATTGTTATTAATATTTATGTTATCGGTGATATGAAATTTAAGACAAACTGTTTTATCAGTGTTTAAAATCAAGTTGTTGTTAGTTAGCCATGTAACCATATCTTTACTTGCTTGGCTTAATGTGTTATTTAACATTTCATTATTTCTTTCAGTTATTAGTAAATTGGTATCATCTGCAAATAGTACTATGTTCTGAGCTTGTATGCTGTTTGTTACGTCATTTATATATAATATAAATAGAAATGGACCTAAAATTGAGCCTTGCGGTACTCCATAAGCTACATTTAGTATGTCAGAACGAACTGCAGAAAGAGTATTAGTGTTAGTGTTTGTATAGGTAATCTCTGTTATTTGTTTCCGGTTTGTGAGATAAGATTGAAACCAAGTGTAAGCTGGCCCTCTTATGCCAAGATCAAACAGTTTCATTAGCAACATCTGGTGTTTAACAGTATCAAAAGCTTTACTTAAATCTAAGAATATGCCAATGACTTTATCTTTATTATCTGTTTATGAATGAATATATTGCAGTTTCAGTTGATTTTTTGTGTCGAAATCCATGCTGTGAATTATTAATTATATTATTTTTTTCAATAAGAAGTCTACTATACATTACTTTTTCCAGTATCTTTGAAAATGTGGAAGGAATAGAAATTGGGCGATAATTTGAAGCCTTAGTTTTTTCCCCTTTTTTGTGCAGTGGTATGACCTTAGATGTTTTTAATATGTCAGGAAAGGTTCCACTAGTAATGGATGCATTACACAGATGAACAAGAGGTTCAATTAAATGCTTACTTCATTTTTTAATGATGATATCCGGGATGTCATCAATACCTGATGAACATGTGTTATTTAATTTGTTTATTATGCTAAGCATTTCTTCAGTTGTGACCTCATAAAGGTAGATAGAGTTTACAATGTTGGTAGTACTGGTCCTCATTGGGGTATTAAAGTGTCCATTGTTATTTTTAATCAATTTTTTAATTATTTCCGTAAAATAAGAGTTAAAACACATGGCAACTTGACCTGCATTTGTAATCTTTCTATCATTATGGTCAAGTTCTATATTATCTTTTGTATAACTCATTCTGTTAGTTGTCTGATTTACTATTTGCCATATAGTTTTAGTTGTATTATTAGAATTTTTAATATGATTATCATTACTATTTATTTTTGCTTATCTTATTATTTAGTATGCGTTTGTAATTCTTAAAATAATTATCAAATTCTAATGTTTTAATAATCTTACTTAATTCATATAATATTTTTTTTCGTTCACATGATTTCCTTATACCCTGAGTTATCCAACTTTTACTTGTTTTTCCATTGCATGTTCTTACCATTTTGTGAGGAAACGCAGTGTTAAAGTAGTACATAAAATTACTAAATGGGTTACTAACAGGCATCTAGGATACTGATGATCTCTCAGAGTATATAGTCTTATTCAGGACTCTGCCTAGGAGACCATATACCTAGCTAATTGTTGAAATGACTATTATTAGTTCTTGTAAGTACCCAAAAACCAAGGACTCTTCTAGGGACTCTGAGAGATGCAACTTAATTATGGAAGTTGGGCCTTCAAAGGAGACATTTTAACCCAGTTTCAGGGCTGGCAGGGCTGGAACTCCTAGAAATACGAATTAGTAAGTTCTAACTTTAAAGATGGAAGAAACTAAGAATAGTTTGGGGAAGCAAACCAAAAAGGTTATTACCCGAAACTGAAAGGGAATGAGTAACCTGAGCTATCTCCTAAAGCAGAATCTGTTTTCTGTATTGGAACAGGCATCAAAAGGAAAGTGATTAAGTGTATGGTAAGGTACGCCAGAATGATTTCTTTCATTCAGCCTAGTCTTCAGCATAGTGTTACTGTCTCAGGAATGTAATAAAGTAACATAATGGGGCACTTGAAAATTAGTTGAGTCGATTTTGTAACACTACATCACTTACTTTTTATTTTGGAAAACATGTTTCAGAAGCCATATGCTTCCATTGTAAGGAAAGTGATGTAGTGTTACAAAATCGACTCAACTAATTTTCAATTGTTAAAACACATCACTGTCACAAAGTCCACCCTATATCAGTAATAATATGGGGACACCATATACAGAAACCTTGGCTTTGGCAAAGTCATATTCTTATGAGACTAAATGTAAAGGGTTTTTTTCAATTTAGTGCCCTAGCTGATGATAAACCTAGATAGAGCATGTGTCTTCACAACACATTGAAACTCCTGGGCTCTGACAGGCTTTCTAAGAGAGTCTTGTGGTAGTCATGATGAGGTATGGTAATCTGAACTGCTGTTTTTCATGTCTTTGATGAATTCCTTCTCCTCAGCAGTTCCAAAATCTTGTGGAACACTGCAAGTGTAGAAATCTCAACATGTTGATTGACTGTGACTCCAATGCTCACCACAGTGTTTGGAGTAGTACAGGCATTGCTCAAGTTTTTTGAGTATAATGGACCTAGAGATCATGAACCATGGGGACACTCCAACCATTGTTAATTATCAGAGAGAAGAGGTCCTAGACTTATCCTTTGGGGTCCTAGAGAAAGTTAAGGATTGGAGAGTTTCTTTTCTGATCACAGACATATTTGCATTGATGTTGAGGGAAAAGGAAAGGACCACCTTGACAGAAACCCTAGGGGGACTAATAGGAACTCCTTTGGAGGGGAGAAGGGGATTGATCCAGGTTGATGTTTAGGAATGACGTCCAGATCAACCAGAGGACCTAGAAGGTCATGCAGAGGAGTGGAATGTTACACAAATTTTTTTCACTAATTCTCCGGTTCCTACTTATTTAGTATTTACTATTTGTTGGTATAAGTGCTAGTAGGCTATCCGTAAACCAACCCACTTGCCATAGTGCATGTGCTTGAATATGGCACTGTACTATTTCAGTATATGCTGCACTGTGAGAACGGTCCATTAGTCCTCAGTAGCAATGGTTGTCAATACATCAGTGACATTTTGTAATGGAAGGGCATTCATTAAAGAGAAGGGTGCCACATCAACAAATTATTTCAATTCTGAATTGGAAGCTGCATAGTTCTTCAGAATGTAGCAGTGGTGCCATTTGTTTGATTTGTCTCTAAAATTGCAAATGCTGATATGACATAATCTTCAGCATCATTTTGATGTTAATTATTGTTCAGCTCTTGAAAATGAATTCACTTCACAGTATATATTTATTTAATGTGAAGTCCTCTTGTAATATTATCACTGTATAGTAAGTTTCACTTTATTATTTATATTTGTACAACTTTTCCAGAATCAAAATTATGCTAATTTCCTCTAATATGATGTTTTATTCTTATAGTAAACAAAATTGCATGTATATACTATCATTTGGTTAAATAGGACTAGAGGCTATAATTGATTGCATTGGGTTGTTTTCTCTATAATATTTTGATACCAAACTCAAGAGAAATATTAAACCATGCATTTATTACCCTATACAGGGTGTTTCAAAAATACGGGGCATAATTTCAGGTATGTATTTCCCACATAAAGACAATCAAAATAGTTCATTATAACATGCGTCCGGAAATGCTTCATTTCCGAGTTATGGCCTTTACAACAGTCCCACCTGTAGACAATCAAAATAGTTCATGTCCGGAAATGCTTCATTTCCGAGTTATGGCCTTCACAACATTGGAATTCACTAGAACGTTTTTCTTTCCGCAGGTCTTTGCCATCAAAGGAGACATTAGGAGGGCGCTCTGATAGTTCATTCTGAGGAAGGTTACATTCAGTGTTCTTTAGGCGTTAAGACTGTGCGACATGTATTCAAATCAAGAGCTGGCAGAGATACACTTCATGTACGGTAAGGCGGACGGCAATGCTGCGCTGGCTCGTCGTTTGTACCAGGAGAGGTACCCACAGTGACAATGTCCAGATCGGAAGACATTTGTACGTCTCCATTCCCGTCAGTACGAATATGGAGCATTCACCTCTCCTGGTTTGGGAAGGGGACAACCAAGATCTACAACTCCAGAAGTGCAGGAGGAGATTCTGGAGGCTGTGGACAGGACTCCTTCTATCAGCACAAGACGGTTAGCGTTGCAAGTCAATGTTCCTCATACAACTGTCTGGAGACTGTTGAACGAGTATCAATTGTATCCTTATCATTAGCAACGTGTACAGGCCCTGTCACCAGCAGATTACCCTGCACGAGTTAGGTTCTGTCAGTGGTTCTTGCAGCAGTGTGGTGTAAATCCAAACTTTTCTGCCGTTGTATTACTTACAGATGAAGCACAGTTCACAAGAGATGGCATAACAAATTTCCACAATCAGCATGTATGGTCACATGAAAACCCACGTGCAACTGTTGTATCTCATCACCAGGTGCGGTTCTCCCTCAACATGTGGGCCGGTATCATTGGTGATTGATTAGTTGGACCCCATGTACTTGTAAACAGACTTATGGGGCAGGCGTACACAAACTTCCTGGAAAACACCATACCTGACGTTTTCAAAGACACTCCACTGATCAATCATCAACACATTCACTTCTTGCATGATGGCGCTCCTGCGCACTTCAGTCTTACGGCTCGCCAGTACTTGGATCGAAGGTTTCCTGATCGATGGATAGGTAGAGGTGGCCCAATTGCTTCGTCTCCACGCTCACCTGGTCTGAACCCTCTCGATTTCTACTTGTGGGGCCATTTAAAATCATTGGTTTATTCGTCTCCAGTGCCGGATTTGGAATCCCTTCGGAATCAAATTGTGGCAAGTTGTGAGGACATACACAATACTCCTTGAGTTTGGGATCGTGTTCGCAGGTCAATGAGACATCGATGTGAGGTCTGTATTCAAGCAGGAGGTGGACATTTTGAACATCTTTTGTAATAACAACCTGCGGAAAGAAAAACGTTCCAGTGAATTTCAATGTTGTGAAGGCCATAACTCGGAAATGAAGCATTTCTGGACACATGTTATAATGAACTAATTTGACTGTCTACATGTGGAAAATACATACCTGAAATTATGCCCCGTATTTTTGAAACATCCTGTATATATACACCCTATGATTTATTCCTTCTGTACTATCCTATCCTTAATAATTTAATGATAAAGTAACTACAGATTATTGGACTTCACTGTGTGAAGTAGTGATTAACTCATAGTCATATGCCACATCAACATGGGCTGGTTACTTTCAGACTGGTGACCATATTGCAAGAATAACACTTAAAAGTAATCAGCCGTGCTGTGGTTGAGTAGTTAAACTCTTGCCTCTCATCTAGACAGCCTGGGTTCGATCCCAAGTCATCGCATGTGAGATTTGTGGTGAACAAAGTGGCAAGGGGTGAGTTCTCTGGTTTCCCCTCCATCACATTCCACTGGTACTCCATCTTCATTCATGTATCACTAGTGTCATTGCCTGCAGTGCCACAACTAGCAAAAGTGGGCATTAAACACTATCGAAAAATAGTAATTCCAAAAAAGATGTTTAAGGTGACATTTCAAAAAAAAATTACATAAGTTAACGTTTTGTATGTCAAACCTAGCAAAAGCTGACTGACACATATTGTTAAAAGATAATTGGCAATACTATTACAATATTTACCTTTATTTCTTCTCTTGAATAAACTAATATATAATGAAAAGTTTGGATTAATTGTTTTTTCACACAAGCCATGAGTAGGACAGCAGTTGGATAGGAAGAGTCAGACTGAAAAATTCAATGCCATAGCTGGGATTTGAACCACGGATCTAAGAGATCGGGAGTGCCGTGGTTCAAATCCTGGCTATGGCATTGAATTTTTCAGTTTGACTCTACCTATCCAATGAAAAGTTTGTTGAACTTAATTTTGATGTTTATAAAAGCCTCAGTGTTGCCACTAAAATTAAATACAACAGTCCTATAATTCCAAATTTAAATACATGTTGTACCCCTCTTGCATTCTGGATGGAATATAAAAATAAAATACTTTTTTTTTTGTATGGTATACTTCTTTTATAGTTACTGTGTTAAATTAAAAAAAATGGCTGTAATGATTTTGGTTAAAAATCATATGTTTGAGATATTGGTGCATCTGAAATCTATAAAATACCTGTGAAATGCTCATCTTTAACTAATAAACAGTAACATGTACTTAAAGTTGAGGGGCAGAATTATTTTTCATGTTACAATGAATGATCTTGGATATATCCCTCCATTATACCTATCTTATTATGACATGAAGCAACATTTTCTAATGAATGTAATAACTAATAAGTGCTGTGCTTTTAGCTATACTGCAAGTTCTCTATTACAGATGATATACGTTACACTTTTCTCCATAGTTTGACTACTTAAATGTGATTGGTAGTGATTTTTTATTCCATAGCTAATCTAGTTATAACCCTAAGATCAAAAGTGCTGAAATTTTCTTCTACTCTGTATTTTAAATAATTGTATAAGTATTTTATTCACTGCTTGATGAACTGACAAAAATGTTGATGCTGATACTTTCACTTAAAATAATTGTATTTTGAAGGTTTTATTGAATAATTAAACACAGAGACATTATAGGTTCCAGAGACTGAATGTTTTAGGCCTTTGCAATCTTGCTAGTGATATTCATAAAATATTTTTTATTTTTATTCATAAGTTGTACGATAGGTACCTTTCTCATAATAGATATGAAGATCTTTATTTTGTTTGTATAGTGGCAGGGCGTCCTCAGAGAAAAGCCTGATCCGAACAAGAATGACCCTGAAGATGAAAAACTTATGTTAGAAGCTGAAAATACTATTGGAGATTTTAAACTAAAAACTGCAAAAGATTATAAAATACCACAAACACTCGCAAACACAACAGTGAAGAAATATAATGAACTTCTCAAAACACGTGAGTTGGTAAGGTATACTATTTTATGCACTTATCATATTACTAAAGGTAAAGTTGGCAGATAGTCCAAAATTATACCATATGAAATGAAATATGTAGCATTTGAAGTATGTGCTAATTCAGTGCCTTCATCATGTTTGACATTGTAAAACAAACACAATCATTATTTGAATTGACTGTCAACTGCAAGAGTACATTAATAGGCCTCTCCCTCTAGTTGTTGGCTGATACTACTGTATCAAGAAAGTTCCGGGAATTGGTTAATAAAACACAAAAAATTAATTATTCATCCAATTTTATTTTATTGCCTTCAAAGTAGGCCCCTTCTGAAATTATACATTTATGCCAATGAATAATCCAATCATCAAAACATTTTTTGTAGGCACTTTTAGAAATCGAAGTCAATTGTCGCCGCAAATTTTCCTTTATATCTTCTATCGACTGAAAACGGGTGCCTCGAAGTGGTAACTTGAGTTTTGGAAAGAGAAAGAAATCAGTAGGAGCCAGATCAGATGAATATGGTGGTTCGATGAAATTTGTTGAGTTTTTGGCCAGAAATTCGTTCATAATAATAGCCTTGTGAGCTGGTATGTTACCGTGGTGCAGAATCCATGAGTTGCCGTTCCACAAATCTGGCCTTTTTCACCGGATTTGTTCGTTCAAATGCTGCATAACACTCAGATAATAGTCTTTATTTACCATCTGATCTTCTGGCAAAAACTCTGAGAGTGGACGACACCGCGATAATCGAAAAAAACTGTCAACATGACCTTCAGTTTTGATCGAGTTTGACGTGCCCTTTTAGGTTTTGGTTCAGTTGGAAGGTGCCATTTGGAAGCTTGTTGACTGGTTTGAGTGTCAAACTCGTAAACCCATGTCTCATCACCAGTTACAATGCATTTCATGAATGTGGGGTCAGAACTGGCTCGTTTTAGCATGTCTTCAGCAAACCTTAAGCGATTGAGTTTTTGTAGAAAATTCAAGTCTTTCGGAACTAACCGAGCTGCAACACATGTCAGGCCCAAACAATAATTTAAAATGGTACGAATCAATTCGTGGGACACAGAAAGTCCAGCAGCAATCTCTCTCAGACCTAAATGACAATTTTCAGACACCATTTTCTTCACTTTAGCAATGTTCAGTTCAGTTGAAACCGTTGATGGTCAACCAGAGCAACGCAAATCTTCCACCACATCTTGACCACTTTTGAATGGCACTGTACCACTCATATGCACGTGTTTTTGATAAAGTCGATTCACCATAAGCCCTCTGTAACATTTTCTGCGATTCGGCACATGAAATACCATTTGCAATGCAAAATTTGAGACAGATTCTTTGTTCAATATTTGTATCCATCGTAAAATCGCAAATCACCTTTGAGATGAACTAACAAAATGGCGTACTGTAAACAAACTAGATGACAAACTCCACGTGGGTATAGAGGACAGTTGTACCATCTTAGCGACAACAATAGTTTTGAATCTCCTTTTAAGCAGGATTTTTAAATAGTCAATTCCTGGGACTTTCTTGACAGAACTTGCAAGGCTTGTTGAGGTTTAAGAATGGCCTTCACATGAAATAGTGGGCCAAGGACCCAGAATTTGAAGCAGTCCGTTCTTTTTATAATTTTTTCCAACTTTTAGACTGAGAAATAAGTAGGCAGCCCTCCCATTTTTCATTGTGTTAGTGTTTGTCATGGACCAATGTCAAAAGTTTTTCTGAGTGAGTTCATCAGCCCATCTTGTTCTCTGGTGTCTCATATTCCTTTACTCAGGTCTGGGGTCCCTGAGTGTTGCTTTATGGCTTCATCTTTTGAGATTTATTCACATGTTACATGGTTTGTTCATCTTCATTCCAAATCTCTGCTAATTATTATATCTGTTATTTTTGTTCTTCCATCTTATTGTCTAGTTTTTCATTTGTCTTTGTATATTATGCCCAGTATTATTTTCTCTACATGTACTATGTACATAGTGCATAGAGAAGGTATTGTATTGCACCAAAAAATTTGATACCAAGATTTCACCGGAAATACATATATTAGGTCCCCCTGAATCCAAAAAAAGCATTTTCAGAAAAAGGTCTGTGTGTGTGTGTGTGTGTGCGTGCGTGTGTGTGTCTGTGGACAGCATAGCTCAAAAACGAAAGGACCGATAATATCAAACTTGGTATGGTATCTTCCAAGGATGTAACACAAAGATTTTCAAGAAAATCCCCCACTCTCAAATACCCTTTACATGGAACTTTTTTCGAAAATTTTGATTTTCTTAAAAATGGCTCTAATGGTTTTGATTAAAATATTGTATATTAAAGATATTTACCTGACAAATAAAATGCATATCTTGAATTTTCTGGGAATAGCCTCTGAAGACTACTTTATTCTGGATCAATTTTACGGAATTTTATAAAACTGACAAACCGTAAGAGGTGGACAAAAACTTACCACACAAAAAATGTAGAGCCCTTTAAATACACACAATTTATGTTATATAGATTTTTTTCCTGGAGTTGATTGTTTTTTAGATATTCCTTGTTTTTGGTTTCAGCTTGGAAAAACATAATTTTCTCATACGGGAATTTGTCAACTCCTGTCCATA
Organism: Hymenopus coronatus; assembly: GCA_030762935.1. NCBI lineage: Eukaryota > Metazoa > Arthropoda > Insecta > Mantodea > Hymenopodidae > Hymenopus > Hymenopus coronatus. Next base: position 133,008,457 of record CM060892.1, read on the forward strand.
AAAACAAAGGAACTTCAGTCACATAGCAACCAGTTTTTGACTATCACTTTAACCTATGGTACTCCCCTATTTCGCAAGTAATAAGACTATTTCTGCTAATTTTTTCTCGATTAGCATGAAGTAAATAGAAGCATAAACTTTGTAACAATAATTTGTTGCAGAGATGTAGAGAAAGTCATGTGAATGGAACACATCAGATTTTTTTTTTTTCTTTCCATTCTGCTTTGACATACTTGTAGCATGATTCTGCCATAGTGGTGTTCCATGTTTTGTGTACAGTAATACTGGCAAGATGTACATATCCATGATATGTCTTTAAATCTCTTATATTGTACAATTTTTTTATCAGTGCAAACTTCAATACCCAGAATTTTGACTATGCCTGGCTATGTGGCTATTTCTTTACTTGTGTTTGCTGATAATGATATGGTCTGACCAAGGCAGATCATTTCTTTAACATATTTCATTGATTAATATATAGTTAATTTTGTTGTTTGTTCGCTGTTAGAACCAGCTGAAAAATTCAATGCCCAGGATTTGACATGGTTCTCCTGCTCTCCATGTGATAGTTTCTCTAACCATTCAGCTACTGTGACAACATGATGATATGACAATATTCAATCCTCCAACAGGAGTGAAGCAAAAGAGAGCTGAAACGAAAGAGGTCTTCCTGTTTGAGAAAAGTTTAAGAGTTTGAAATTGAAACCAACAACAAAGGATATATTGGAAACAATTTACTTTACAAAAAAAGTATACAACATAAATTATGTGTTTAAATCATAAATATTCTTTTTGTGTAGTAAGTTTTTGTCTTATCTCCTATGGTTTACCAGTTATACAAAATTAATCCAGAATGAAGAGGTCTTCAAAGAAATTCAAAAGTATTCCCAGGAGATTCAAAATATATGTTTTGTTTGTCATAAAAATATCTTAAACATATGGTATTTTAATCAAAATCATTATCTCAATCGTCTGTAGATTCTTTTATTTTTCTCAAGCACACAATACACACACACACACATATTCACTCTCACATACATATTTACAGACTCTGTGGGAGGGGATAGGGAATAATTCTGGTTAAAGAAAAATTCCCCACCCCAGCCAGGAATCGAACCCTGGACCTCCAGGTGAGATGTCAGCAGAGAGAATGGAATTTCAATTGTTTCACATAGTGACCAGCTTTTAAAGGGCTTGTCTATCACATTAGCCTGTGCATTCCCTTATTCCCCTTCTACTTACAAGGAAGCAAGTAATAAAGCTAATTCTGCTTATGTTTATCTTGATTTGAATGACTTAGATAAAAGATTAATCTTTTGAATAAAAGGTTTGTTTGTGGAACAACTAGAGAAAGTCATGTGAATCACATCAGATTTTTAACATGCATAAGTCCTCAAAACATGCATTTCTGGTGAAATTTCTGTATCAAACTTTTGGGTGGAATACAATACCTTCTCTATCTACTATGTACATTGTATATACTTGCTACATAAAGTAAAAATTATATTGTGAAAAGCAGTATTGTAAAAAGAGTTAGGTCTGTGTTAACATAACTACATATGTGCATAACTGATAAAGAGTATTTTATGTAATTATTATCACAAGTAATATAAAATATTTGACCTAACCGATAAATTCTTGAGCAAATTGAGAATATTTATAAGTATTTGTTTTACTTCTCTGTAGAAAGCATTCACTTTGCAACACAAAGCAATCAATAACCTTATTGTTAAGATTTGGAGTCTCAGTTATGTATTTATGCATTTAGTCTGCCTTGTTCCATGGATTCCCCAGATATATTTTCACAATTTTAACAAAGACAATTAGCATTTTGACACTCCAATGGGTGATCCAGGACTGCCCTCCCTGGAGGTTATCTCCAAGTTTTCCTCAGTTACCAAAACTGGCAAATACAAAGTTATTACCATTACCATCACTGCCACCACCACAGCCACTGCCACTGCTACCGCCACCACCACCGCCATCGATCCCAAGGTCGCAGGTTCACACCCAGCCCAGCCTGATGGTTTTAAGTATGTTTAAAAGACAGCCTCATGTCAATAGACTTACTGGCATGCAAAAAAACTTCTGCAAGAAAGAATTCAGGCTTCTAGCAGTGCTGATATAATTTTGGAAATTGACAGCATCATTAAGAAACAAATAATTTAATTCACTACCAATACCACTGCAGAGTATAATGCAGAAAATGTAATGATAAATAAACTATTATAATGTACTATTTATAGCATATATTATTTATTATAACTTGCTTACTGTTATACTATTTACATAGATTTGCAGCATCAAAAACTGCTTTGATGATGCTGTGTTTCAAGCAAGAAATAAGAAAGAGGAACTGATAGAACAATTCGGAAATCTTCAGATCCAATTAGACAGCATTCATGAAGAGCTCTATGACAAGCAGAAGAAGTTTCTGCCCCCTCTTCCTACCATGGATATCTTATTGGAGTACCCGGAGAATTCCTTGCAGGTGATTTATCTAAAAAATTATTTAATTTATTGCTGTAGTTAGTAAAACATTGCTGACAAAGCAACCATATTATATTTTGTATCATAGTTTGTTACAGTGATTACAGTAGTTAGAGATTTAAGTAAAACAATAAATATTTTAGGTTAAGATAAATAATTTCTTTTCTATACTACATGCATATGGCAAGCAGAAGATTATTGTACTAAAAATTTAATATCAATGGATGGTATGAATAGAAGTGTGTATATGCTCTTATGAAAGAAATTTGAAGTTTATATTATTTTATTTTACTTTTTTATTTATTTTTTTTATTTGCTGTCAATATAGTTGTACAAGTTTCTAACAATGTCAATTGTAAACAAGTTACTTAAGACACAAAGAAAAAATAATAAATAACACAAGAGGATACAATGTAAGAAAAGTAGGATATTGAATCACATTACACATGTGCAGATCTTTAGGTCTATATAAACATTTCTCTATTAAAAGCCTTTTAATTTACTCTGAAAGTGTTTTGCACTATTTAAATCTTAATTGTTGTGGGCAGCTTGTTATAAACATTTGTTCCATTACAAAAACATCCTTATCAGTAAATTTTTTGGCAGTTCATTTCTGAAAATAGACATTATTGTTTCTAGTATAGTAATTATGTACATCATTATTCTTCATACTCAGCTTGTTTACAACAAAGAGAATTGCTTTATATACATAGAGTGAGTAAAGTGTGAAGATTTGTATTCTATAAATATGTGTACACAAGAGTTAGATTTTTTTTTAAATTAACAATTAACCTAATGCACTATTTCTGCAGAATGAATACCCATACTATAAAGCATATGAACAAAGTTTGGAGTATAAACTTAGAGTACAAACTTAACTCTGGAGCATATGAATTCAGAAAATTGTATGAATAAAAGAAAGTAGATGGTAGTGAGTTTAACCTTTTATACTGAGCTTGGTCAGTAACAGACTCAGCTTCATGTTGTTAGGCATAATGGCTGAATTTATGGATAACATACATAGGGGAGACCGGGAGTAAATCGACACCCTGGACAATTCTGACACCCCATGTTGTAGCCGTGTTTTCAACTCTAGTCACAGTTGGATAGTGCTGCTACGTTGCGGACAATGCAACAATTAGTGCACACTGCGTTGCTATTCTTGAAACACATATGTTTTCACGTGGTGTAAAAAAGTTAATTTCTACTGACTTTGAAGTAAATTTAGGGTTACAGATAAAGAGAGGTAAGATTTTAACCACTTTGTTTATGTGTATAACTAATAAATCACTACAAACTACACATAATTGAGAACGTTTTAGTATATATATTGTTAGAGCTTAACGTACTATTTACCTGCCAGATTTTTGTTTTCGCCATATTGTCTTTCCGGGGTAATACCAACATTTCACTATGGGGAAATATCGACAGGGTGTCGGTATTACCCCAACCCGTTTTTATCTCCAAATCGGTTTCCCAAAGTCTAAAGGTTGGCTTTTATCTCCTTTCAGATGGTTAGATCGAGAAAGAGGACAATGGAGAGGGGTAAATGGAGCCACGAAAACCTTATAAAAGCAATTGAGTTAGTGCAAAGTGGTAGATCTGTAAAAAGTGTAGCAGCTGAATTAAATATCCCAAGAATCACCCTTCATGACCATGTAAAATCCAATTCTGTTAAAAAACCAGCCTTAGGGAGAAGATCTTTGTTCACAACCGACCAAGAAGCTGTATTGGCTAATCATGTTAAACAATTAGTCAACATGTTCTATGGCATCACTTTGATTGAGCTACGTCGACTTGCTTATGATCTCACAGAGCAGCTACAATTAAAACACGGTTTTAATAAAGAAAAACGAATGGCTGAAGTGGATTGGGTTGTCGGATTCAAGAAAAGAAATCCTACTATCAGCTTAAGGCAGCCCTCAGCAACAAGTGTTAATAGAGTTATTGGGTTCAATAAGTTCAGAAGTAGATTTATTTTATTCCAACTTGGTAGAGGTATATGAAAAACACACCTTCCTGGCTACAAGAGTGCTTAACATGGATGAAACAGGTATATCAACCATGCAAAAGCTGGGCAAAATACTAGCTGCAAAAAGTCAAAAACAGGTGGGTTCTGTAACAAGTTGGGAAAGAGGGAGAAATATTACTGTAGTGTGTGCTTTTAGTTCTTCTGGAACATATATTTCACCAATGTTCATTTATCCAAGGAAGAGAATGTCTCCTCTATTAGAAAGAGGTGGACCAGCTGGTGCAGTCTATAAGTGTTCCCACAATGGTTGGTCCAATGAAGAATTATTCAATGATTGGCTGAAACATTTTAAAAACAATATAAACCTACCGAGGAGGATCCAGTGTTGTTGATTATGGACAATCATGGCAGCCATATCACCTTAGACAGTTACGAGTTCTGTAGAGCCAATCACATACAGTTCGTTTCCATACCACCACACACATCACATAGGCTGCAACTTCTGGATCTGACTTTTTATGGGCCTCTTAAGAAGACATTTAACACAGAGTGTGACAAGTTTTTAAAGGCTAACCGGTTCCAAAGGATAACTGTCTATGATATAGCGTCAATTTTTAATGTAGCTTACATGAAAGTAGCTACAATGGAGAAAGGAATTTCCGGGTTCAGAAAAGCAGGAATTCTTCCACCAAACCCTGATAAATTTGCTAAAGAAGATTTTATTCCTGAAGGGCAGATTCAGCCTCCAATCATCATCGATCAGGAAATTATAACTGACAAAATTGGTGACATTAGTAGTAATGCTGACATCACAAATAAATGTGGTCCTAGCGCTGAAAAGTTTAAAGAAAAACTTCAATCTATATCCCCTCTGCAATCAACAGAAAAGCAAAGTCAACACAAATCAAATGGTAACAAAAAACAGCACTCAGTTGCTGCTACTCCTATGAAAGCTGCACTGGAAGAAACAAAGAAGAAAAAGACGCAAAAAGATGCAAAAGCGAAGTTGAGACTAGAGAAGCTATTAGAAAACCCAAAGATAGCCTCATCAAACAAACTTAAGAGAATTAAAAAAGAAAAGAACTCCAAAAAAGGTCGAGATTGGAAAAAACGAAGAAACCAACAGGGGTGAAAAAAATTCAACTTTAAAACCTAAGAAACTGAAAAAAACATGCCGCAGACAAATATCTTTTGAAGAAACTTCTGAAGAAGATGTAGATGAAGCTGAGTTATGTGACGATAGTGATTCAGATGACAATGTTGATCTGTTTGCAAACGATTCAGAGGTGTGCTTAGTTTGTGGCGAGTTTGGTGCAACAGAGCTGTGGTTTAGATGTGTGGTTTGTGGCAGGTGGGCCCATGCTGAATGTAGTGGATCTGATACTGCTAAGAATTATACATGTGACTTTTGTTGTATGGGTTATTAGGTTTTTCCTCTTTGAGAATTTGAGATGTTTACATTTTAAACCACTAATCAACTCAGTTATTCATATTGTTCCTATTCTTTGTATAATGCATTAGTTGATGTTGTGTTAATAAAACAAATGTTATGTTCAACTCTAAACAGCTCATTTCTCAATCTTCAGGCAATGTCGGTATTGCCATGCAAGGTTGTCGGTGTTGCCCCTGTATGCGGGGCAATACCGACACATAGTAGCAATGACAATAAACGTGTGAAACACACTTAACTTAATAGTAATATATCAGCATTATATACGCAATGCATAGGTTATATTCCAAATTATTTTGTGCTCTAATATGCAGAACGTAACTATCATAGCAAAAAATACAAAAATAAAAATGTGTTAAGGTATCGGTATTCCCCCGGTCTACCCTACTAGAAAATTTTATTCAGTTCATCGCAGTGTGAATGAACTTAATTACATCTTGTATAAATTTGAAAGAGAGAACATTATGTGATACGCAGAATATATTTTGGGTGAAAGCCTATCCATCTGAACAAGGGCTGCACACTTTTCTCAGGTATGTGGGTGATCCAGGATTTCAGATGGCTGTTGGAGAAGATTTAGATGTATACCATGCAAGATGATTGAAAATATCTTACCAGAACTAACATGTGGATTAAATTTTCAAACACAGCCAAGGCTCTTGAAAATGGTAAATTCTGGTGACTAAGCATATTATTCTTTTCTATGTGCAACAGGACTGAACATACATTTTTGTCGGACAACAATCAAACCAGAAGGATGATGAATACATAAGCACGAAGCAATTTCCGAGCATCAATGCAATGGCTGCTTGTAATAGTAAATATACGTTTATAAACATTGATATCTTTAGCCAGGATCAGTGAATGATTCTCAAATTTGGAAAAATTTAAATGTGTGTAGAGAATCCAAAATATATGCTTCTTTTGGGTGACCAAGAATTTCATTTAACCCTATGGCTAATGACATCTTTTAGAAATCCCACTACTCCACACAACATTCATATATGAGGTTTCTTCAATAGGTACCCATATTTCAAAATAGATGGTGTTGCTACACCAAATTAGTGTTAGCATCACATACTGCCATTTGTTATATGTCATTAAAACAAATTTTGTGCTGATTCATAGGCTAGTTTGGATTTGGTAGGCATTTCATTTAGTTATTCAAAGTTTTCACTAAATGGAAAATATGCAGTATCATTCAGTGATTTGCTTTATTCTTTTGGATCAGAAAACTTGCAAAGAAATAAAAATGAAATTGGAAGCTGATTATGAAGACATTTTGACATCTGTGACAACAGATAGATATTGGTTCAATGGTGTTATGCATGGTCAAACATCCATTTTTGATGAGGGGTCTCTAGGATGTCCAGCCGATGTGGTTACTGAGGAAATCATTGAAAAAGTTCACAATATGAATCTCTCTATCTTTGAAGACAAGTATGCAAAATAACAGAGGCCATAGGTGTGTAGATGGGAATGGCAATCCATATTTTGCATGATGAAGATGAAAATGTTGTTGGCTCAATGGTTGCCACCATTGCTCACAGTAAACAACAAGCAAGTGCCAGCTTTCAATTTCAAAGCTATACTTGAGGTTTTATAAGCAAAATCTAAAGGAGTTGTCACCATCTATGATATCCGGATTCATCATTATATTCTGAAACCCAAACAGCAATCAAAATAATGGGCTGCTTCTGATGAATCTCCTTCAAAGAAGGCAAAGATATTGGCCAAAAAAGTGATGGTGAAACTTTTTTTGGGATGTAAAGGCTGACTCACTGACTTCTTAGAAAACAAATAATGATTACTGACCATACTACGTTAAGTTATTGTCCCAATTCAACAAGAAGTTGAAGGTGAAGAAGAAAGTGTTGATTCACCACGAATATGCACCAGCACATTCATCCAGAGTTGTCGCCACCAAATTTCATGAATTACAATATGAATTGTTGCCACATCCCCCCATCCCCCTCATATTTGGTTCTCTGTGATTTCTTCTTCTTCCCAAACATGAACAAAATTTAGATAAAAGAGGAGGTCATCATCACAACAGAGGCATATTTTGCAGAACTTGACAATTCCTATTTTTTGGAGCAGTTAAAAACTGGCAGGAATGTTGGGAGAAGTATAGGTGTATTTCCAAAAAAGGATAATGCTGAGAAATATAAAATTTGTATTTCTAAAACTGACATCTTCATTCCTAACATGAGTACTTATTGAACACCCTCATAATATACTCCATAAGAAGGAAGGAATCATTATTGAAAGATGTTTTGATCAAATGCATAAAATGAGAATTACAACTGATAAAAACCCCTTCAGTGATTGCCTGTTGTTTGTATTATATTACTCTGCAAAATATTAAATGAGGAATTTTAATTTCATACGTGGGTTGGGGCAAAAGTCATGGAAACTCATAGAATGTGAATGAATTACAAATGTATATGTGTCATGTGGAAGTTCTGCAGGCATAGTGTGTATGCAGAACAACATGGTTCTATGATAGCTAGTAGTAGCGTAGCAAGGGATGTGAAATCAGTCAATTGGTGAGTGTTGTGTGAGATGGAAGTAACCCATGTTGAGCAGCGCACTTACATTAAAATAGCCGTTCTCCGAGGGAAAAATAATTGAATGTCATAGTGAATTACTGGAAGCCTTTGGGAATAATGCCCTACCATACCATACAGTAGCACGGTACTACAGGGACTTCCTGGTCCAACAGGTACAATGGGAGAAACGTCCCAATCTTGTGGACAGTGCAATAATCCTGCATGACAATGCAAAACCACATACAGCAGAGTGTGTAGGGCAGCTTCTGTGACGGAGATGGGAAGAATTGGGGCACCCACCGTACTCTCCCAACATTTCGCCCTGTGACTTTGATCTCATTCGAAAGATTAAGGAGCCATTACATGGTAGGTAGTTTGCAACACGAGAGGACATTGCTAATGCTGTGCATGAACAGATGACCTGATTCACAATGGTGCGGCAAATGCTGTGACAGATGGTATTCAGCACCTCCCCCATCGTTGGCAGCATATGGTGACATTAGCAGGGGACTACTTTGAGGGTCTTTAGGCCCAGGTATCATGTCAACTGAATGTATACTTTGTTGTCATTCTTTTGCACCATGAAGGACATATTGCCCCGTATACTACCGTAATAAATTAGTGGTTATGATATTCATTGTCCACACATGTAGTTAACACCTTGTCCTTTCGTCTGTATATGCCACATTTTCCAACCGGACTGGTATCTTCAAGAAAATAAATAGTTGCCATGACTTTTGCCCCAACCCTCATATTAATTAAGAAGAGGAAGGTGAAAATCAACTAGAAGAAGAAACATTTGAACATGCATGTGCTAGAAGGGATGAAATCGCCAATATTATTTATCAGTTGATTAAAAAGACATGCATGATAACAGAAAAGGTTTGCTCTAATGTTTTCATTTTACTTACTCTACAAGTACTATGTACATAGTGTATAGAGAAGGCATTGTATTGCACCCAAAAATTTGATACTGAGATTTCACTGGAAATACATGTTTTGGGACTCCTGGACACAAAAAAGCATTTTTAGAGAAATGTGTATGTGTGCATGCGTGGGTGCATGCGTGGGTGGGGGTGTGTGTGTGGCATTCTTGATATTTAAGTTCAGCGTCTTCCAAGGATGCAACACAAAGATTTTCAAGGAAATCCCTCCACCCACAACTACCGTTTACATGGAAAAAATTTGGAAAATTTTCATTTTTTCAAAAATGACTAATGATTTTGATTAAAATCTCTTATATCTAAAATATTTACATGGTATATAAAATGTATATCTTGAATTTTCTGGGAATAGCCTATGAAGGCAACTTTATTCTGGATGAATTTTTCTGAATTTTACATAACTGGTAAACCATAAGAGATAGACTAAAATTTACTTCACAAAAATGTGGATCACCTTAAAACACACAATTTATGTTATGTATGTACATTTTTTCATGGAATGGACCAGTTTTGAGATATTCCTTGTTATTGGTTTCAGTTTCAAAATTTTTAAAACTTTTCTCAAACGGGAACTTGTCAACCTCTGGCCATGCAAAGAAATAGTTTTCAAACCCTTAGCAACCACACTTTAAAACATTTGACTGTCAGTTTAGCCTAGTTATTCCCTTATTTCCCTTTTGCTTATAAGGAACTAAGTAAAAAGACTATTTCTTCTATTATTTAGCTCAATTAGCATGAAGTAGATAGAAGAATAAGCATATTAACAATAATTTGTTATAGAGATGTAGAGAAAGTTATGCGAATGGGACACATCAGATTTTTGTTGTAGTTGTTTTTGTTTATATTCTGAATCAAAACACTGTTCCTAAGTTTATGTTGATGCAGCAACTTTTATTTTTTAAGCAATACATGAAGCTGTCCCAGAAGACCACTCATAGAGAGACGGGTTGTTTCCTTTGTGTCTCTTTGGTTGCAACTTTTCCTTCTCTTTGCAAGCAGTGTCTTCAGCACAGGACAATCTTCTGCATTGTTACTGCATTCTGCAGTATTGGTACTGATATTCTCTGTAATCTCTGTGGACATTCGCTTTGTATGACTCCTCTGGCCAAAGATAGCAAGCAATTAATGTATTTCTTGTGTCAATTTAACAACTGATTTTTCAGTTACTTCATTGTTGACACAACTCTCTAACCGGTTAATAACTTAAAGAAAATACTTGGATGATAATGAGTGATCTTTAAAACAATTAATTTAATAATGGTTTTAATGATCACTTATTTTATCCCTTCTATTTAAACTGTCTAAAATTATAAAAAATTATAATGCAGAGCCTTTTAATATTCACTCTTATTGTATGGAATTTAGCTGCAATTATTAATTATTTGACTAATAGCTTCTGCACAATAATAAATCAACAATATGCTATAAAAAATGCAGAGAGGATGCATCACCCTTCAGTTGAAAACAGGTCAGATGAGGCTGGCAGGATGTGAGGCAGATGTGTAATTTCCCAAGTATTCTACTCTATGACATGCATACAATCATTTTATTTCAACAACATGTTATTGTAGTTACTCAAAGTGGTATCCTTCAGCTTCTTGCCAGGGAATTTGTCTATAAATTTCCTACACACTTATTAGCATGGATCTGTTTTAATATAAGTATAATATAATATGTTGCTGAAGAGTACATTTTTCAGCAGGCATTTCAATTATCTAAATAATTAATTTATAGCATATGCAGCAACACATTTTAAAAATGATTTGAAAGTTCAGTATTTTTCAGAACATAATGATCCTGTCCTACTTTTCTTCCTAAGTCTTTAAAGTTTGTAGTTGGAAACCAACCCTCCCTGCTGCCAAGTCTTCCACTTATTGGCCCTTTAACTGAGGTGCGATTCTACGTTGTCTCTCACCCCTTAGTACAGGTTCATCTTTTGTTTTGTAATGGTTATTGCCCAGTGGAAGGGGGGAGCAGTCCTATTTGAAGGCAATCATGTTTTGGAGAAAACTACAGAAAACATGTTTTCTAACATTTCAAACTGTACAAAGCAACAACAGATGACATGCAAACACATGCTTTATGCTAACACTTTTGTACTATGCTTCACCAGAAACACATAAACCAGCACAACATTGAAGGAAAATTATGGCAACTAGAACATTACTTGCTCTGCCAACTTTCTCCTGCCCACTTTCTTGGTTCAAGTGCGACATGGACTCTCCATGTTTTCCATTCTAAAATTTCAAAGTATCTTTGTTACTTCACCTAAAATATTAACCTAACATGTTAAAAGTGTTTTTGTCTGTTTGGGAAGACATTTGTGTATTGCTGAAAAATGACATTCCTGTTCAGAATATTCAACAGAATAACCTTGAAAAAGTATGTTTATCCATTGTTAAATTTCAATTACATACCTGTTAACTTGTTATGACTATTAACCTCACTGGGAAAAAAATGCTCCACACATCCAAATTAGTCATAACATTAAATGGTATTAAAAATTAAATAATTCCTTAGCTTTAATATGTGAGATTGTAGGATTTACTTCTCCTTGCTAAAGTAAGGCCAAACAGAGCTTATTGCCAGTCATTCAACATAATCCACCAGTTGCCAGTTTGTTTAACATGTCTTTCTTTAAATATGTGCTCCTGTTAATGTTTTTTATCTTATTTTCTGTCATATCCTTTCCATATTTCACCATCAATTCATGATGAAAACTGCTTAACAACAGTAGTTTGTTGCCACATTAATGCAATGCAACTGTGGTAAATCAATATTGCAATAAGAAAAAACTGCAGTGATAACAAGGTTGTACAGCAAGGTATTTTCTAAACAACAATGTGAGTTTAAACTATGTTGACAAGTTGTTCAAATTTGGGGATTTTTTTTTTTTTACTTTCTCTATATATACTATGTACATAGTGTATAGAGAAGGTATTGTATTGCACCCAAAATTCAATACTGAGATTTCACAGGAAATATATATATTTTGTGACCCCCTGAATTAAAAAAAAAAGCTGTGTGTGTGCAGCATAGCTCAAAAATGAAAAGACTGTTAAAAACCAAACTTGGTATTTAAGTTTGGTATCTTCCAAGGATGCGACATGAAGATTTTTCAAGAAAATCCCCCACCCCAAACTACTCTTTACATGGAAAAAGTTTCAAAAATTTTGATTTTCTTAAAAATGGCTCTAATGCTTTTGATTAAGATCTTGTATATTTAAGATATTTACTTGACAAATAAGATGAATTTTCTGGGGATAGCCTCTGTCTAATGTAGTTGAGTCTGTCTCTATTATAACTGAAACTGGTAAAATAAGTGATCAACTCTGAAAGATATCTTACAATAAGTCAGTCAATGCTTCATTGGGGGGGCGTGGATTATACTTTCAAGTTATAGACAGTAACTTTTTGTATCTTTTTAATGCTTAATTGCAGTATATTCCAATATTTATAGTTTGCTGAAAGATAATTAAGTTATAATTTTAAGCATTTTCTGTTATTTTTTATTAATTTGCTAAGAGTTTATTTTTATTTTTTATTATTTTTTAACATAACAGTTCAAACTAACTGTAATGAACTATGTAGACCAGCAAAAACTAATAAAGTAAAAACTCTTAGAAGTTAGTTCTGAAGAAACTGATAGTTATGAATTAAAATTTATAATTTGTATTTTGTAATTTTATTTGTAATGATTGGTATTTCCACCTTAAGAAAGCAACAGATAAAATGTAACAGATAAAATAATACAATGTGTTAGGTTAGTATATATAACTTATTTTTCTCCACTGTTTTCAGCTGATTTATGAAAATGATGTGCAACAACAAGAAGGTCCAGTTCTGGAACTTTATGGAGAGGAGGTGCCAAAAGAAGAAATTGTGGAAGATCCTTCCGACATAAAATCAGCAGATTATACTGATGATTTATTCCTAAATGGTAAACCAGGTCCTATCATGGAACTTAAAGCTGATAGGATCAGTGGTTACTTTACCTTAATATCTCACACAAAAATACAACACCTGATTTCAACTAGCGCAGATGACTCGAAAATTACAAAATGGGAAAAGGAGATGAGATACGCAAGAATTAATAGGTATTTGTCCTACAGAATAGGCTAATAAAAACTCAATTTTTGTCGTACTCTATCATTTACATGGAAAGTAGTTTAATATATAAGAGAGAACAAAATAACTATATCCACATTTTCCTTAAATGTACAGCAAATAAATCACCTTTAAAGCTAAGTAAAGAATAGGTATTTAGAATAAGAAGTTAATACAATGGAACAAAACTTATTACTGATATATGGTGGACTTTGTGATAGTGATGTGTTTTAATAATTGAAAATTAGTTGTCGATTTTATAACACTACATCACTTACTTTTTATTTCAAAAAACATGTTTCAAAAGCCATGTGCTTCCATTGTCAATTCCTTTGGTCAAATGCCAGCATTGCTTGCTGTGGTGGTAGTCTCTGTGCCCAGTGGTGGTTTGATGAACCTCTGTTTCAGTAGGCCCCCTGGCAGGATTTCAAAATTGAAGACGTGGTTCTTGTTTTTCCAAATATATATGTTTTCCCAAACTTTTAATTCTGTCTTCCTTGTGATGTTTTTGAGTATTTTTGGGCTTCTATTTATGGTGTGTTTCTCTTTCCAAAAATGCCAAACTACCACGGATTTATCTTCTTGTTTGAGTTTAATATTTCTGTGGTGTTCTTTTGCTCTTGTTTTTATATTTCTTTTTGTTTGCCCAATGTAGATTTTTTCACAGTCATTGCAGCTCAACTGATATATTCCTGGTTTGTTTTCTTGTGGCCTACTATCTTTTAATTTAGAATTTAAAATGTTTTTTATGGAGTAATTGTTTTTTGGGGCTAGAATGATGTTGTGTCATTTGAAGATCCTCTGGAATTTGTAGAAAGTTGTAGGGTGGTATGTAAACTTCTTGTAGATCTTGTTTTCTTTCTGGTTTTGAGTGAATGTACTGACTTCTTTAATTCTCTTCCTATTTTTGGCCTAATTAACTTTTTTGTACACCAGTTCTGCCTGGAATCCATTCTCTGTAGCTATGTCCAATGTTTTAGCAAGTTCACAGTGGTATTCTTTTTTGCCCATTGGTACATTTACAAATCTGTGTGTAAGGCTGTTGAGTAAGGCATGCTGACGGGGAATGGGATTGTAACTCTTTTGTTTTATATTACTGTTGGTGTGGATAGATCTTCTGTAAATGCCAAATGCTAGGTGATTTTCATTTTAGATGATTTTACTACCATTCCTCAACCTTAAAATCATCAAAAATGAAAATTGAACATTTGGCATTTACAGAAAACCTACCCACACAAACATGTTTTCCGAAATAAAAAGTAAGTGATGTAGTGTTACAAAATCACTCATCTAATTTTCAATTGGAACAAAACTTATTACAATAAGATATGAAAAAAGAGCTTACAATAAAAACTGTTTTATTTTCAAAATATTTTTATGTTATTTTCTATCCAGTAATTATAGATACTAAATATAATGATAAAGTATTATACAATCTTATGCCTAACCTTTTAAAATTGTTCAGTGATTTAAAAATTCTATGATATGTTAAATTGGTTTATCATTCCTAGAGTTATAATTATCTGGCTGGTCAGATAAATGATATTTTATATAAATTAGTACAGTATAAATGTATAAGTATACTAGTCATTAATATTACATAAATTGACAAATTTGCAGGTTTGAATTTGAAACAATAGGAATAATATTTTTCCACAGTTGAAGGCTAACATTAATCTGACTCATTCGTAGTAAAATATCATGTGAGATTATACTATGAAGTAAAGCAGCAAAGTATGCAGATCATATACATCTATCAGATATATGGTTTTTCACTTGTAACTCCAGGATATAGTTGGAAAACAATTCATTCAA
Organism: Hymenopus coronatus; assembly: GCA_030762935.1. Taxonomy (NCBI): domain Eukaryota; kingdom Metazoa; phylum Arthropoda; class Insecta; order Mantodea; family Hymenopodidae; genus Hymenopus; species Hymenopus coronatus. The sequence goes on from CM060892.1 coordinate 133,023,787, forward strand.
AGATTACAAGCTGAAATGGTTATTAAATCACTAACAACCATCTGTTCTGAGTTATAGAGTCCTTTAGAAGATTCCTCAGAATAAATGGAAAATGCATTCCTCCTGTATCCATATGCAACTATAATTGTTACAGTATATTATAGCAATGTTTTCTAAAGTGTATCCTGGTTAATGCTTCTTTTTTAATTCCTAATTGTGTCATGGAGCTCAGCACCATCAGCATCAGCTGCCTGCAAGTGTCCAGTCACCATGGCATGTATTACATCAACCATTAGAAGGGATACTGAGTGTTTTGCCAATGCAGCTCTGGTTTTCCTTGCTGTGGGAGGCTAGCTACTATGGTACTACCTCTCTAGTTTTCTCTTAGTTGTCATTCTTTGTGTAGTAAATAGATGAATATTGGCCTGGTTTGAATAAGGACATCATTACCTTCTTGGAGGATAAAATAAAATATTTTGTTTGTTAATGATTCTGAAAATTGTCAGGAGCTGGTGTACTGGAGTTTAATCCTGCAGAAGTTCTTTTACATGCCGGTAAATCTACTGATCTGGGGCTTTTATGCACATTTAAAAATATTGATCTCAGCTGGTTTGAGCCCACAATCTGATTTGAAATCAGAAGATCAACACCTAACCAACCAAATCAGCTTCCTTGGAGGAGAAGATTTTAGAGAAGATGTGAAAATTTTAAGAAATGAATTTTTCAGTCTGACTCTACCTATCCTACACATGGCTTGTGTGAAAAACAAACAAACAATTATTCCATACAAAATGACCATAACAGTTGGCCATACTATGAATCCTGGGTCTAAAGTACTTGCAGCAGCATTGTAAGTCGCCATTGGGGTAGTCATCTCAAAAATAATTTGAGAGCACCTTGTGGTTTACCGGGAAAATATACAAGTCAGTTGAGAAACTCAATGCTATGCTGACATATTGCCAAGGTAGCTCAGTGGCAGAGCAATCGGCTAGAGATCGGGAGATCCATGGTTAAAATCCTGGGTATGGCATTGAATTTTTCAGTCTGACTCTACCTATCCAACACCTGTCCTACACATGGCTTGTGTGAAAAAAAAAAAAAATTGTTTCCACATTTATTTGAGGTGCTGGATGAAATAATTGACTGTGTAGATATAGTGCTACCTCTACAAGAAGCCTGTGGTTTCACCCCTAGTCACTGATTTTGTTTAAGCTTGCTCTTTTTTTTTATAGGATAGTTAAAGGCTGAACTACTTTTAAACATTCTTCAGAGAGCAAGAGAAAGAGAGGGAGGAGGGAAGGATGGAGAGAAGAAACAATGACACACAATTTTGCAGCAGTGATGTCTCAAAGGGGCAACTTATATTAAAACCTTGGGAAATGAAAATTAGTTGATTTATATAAATGATTAAGAATATTTGTATATAGTAGAATACCATTACTGGAATCATTCTATAATGAGTAAACATTATAAGCACTTAAAATTTCTCCGCTTAAGACTGGTTTCAGGGAGCATCCTCCCTATCCTCAGTTAATTTGTTAATGTTTCTAGTTGTGTTAAAGCATTATCCTATATCTAAACTTGATATATTTGTTTGTAATTTGATGTTAGATGAATGCCAATTTATTCATCCATATGTTCAGAACTATTCATGAAAGCTTTAGTCTGTCAAATAGTCAAGCTTTTCATAGATTTCAAAAACTAAATCAACTGAAATCGTTCGATAATGATTCAAAATCGTAAACACTTTAAATTTCTCCACATAGTCGTGTTTCCAACCATTTAAATTTCACATGCCACATTGCATCCTTTATCTCTAATTGAACACTGCTGATGCAGTTTATAACATCTCCCGCATTCAAATAGTACTAAAATCATATATATCTCTACCTTAATTTTGAAGAGCTACAGTAAATAATCAACATGACTATGTAGGGTGTTGTATTTTAGGAGTTTAGGAGATTTTGAAACACAACACACATGTTGTTTCATTTGATACTTAATTTTCTCAAGTTCATGAAGGCAATGTTTTTAAAGAAAGCATCCTATATATACATAATGCACAAATTGGCACGAATTGTAGAGAAGTCCAAGATAAATGGTTTGAGATAGGGCTCTATGGGCTCTAAAATGTTTGCTACAGCACAAAATGCATTAAGGGTTAATATGATGCTTATCAAACCGTTATGGGTCATGACCTGAGCTCTCAAATTTCAGAGAGCGTAGATATAGTGGATTTGTTTAGCGCTATGATTAGTGTATGGGCATCAGGTTAAGATGTCGAGGGAGTTGGAGATACAAGTATCCAATATGATTTATTCGTACTGACAAATAAAGTAAATGTAATCTACAATTAGCATCTAGGTGCAACAGAGAATGTTTCAATAACATTTGCATTTAACATCTGAAGGAGTACATTTCTCTGTACCTCTTGGAGGAATTTCTAATATACAGTGGGTGCATCACACATTGACGTGTTATGTATGTACACATTACAACTGTAGGCACAGTTCACAATTTATAAAACTATATCATTGTGTCAAATGAAATATAAAATAAACAACCATCTCCACAATAAAACAAGTAGCTGCATATAACTAGTTAAGAACTATGTAATAGAAACAAAAATGAATTCCATCTTTTCATCTGTACATGAAGGTAAATAAAAGGAGACTGAAAATAATGCAATATCCAAAATATCTCACCTAAGTAGTGTGGTGGCATATCTGCCTCACATTCAACAGGTCGTGAGTTCCAATCTCTCACTTAGGGTGATTACCTGGATAAGGTTTTTTTGGGTTTTTTCCCTTATCCTAAGAAGATGAATGTCGAGTAATTTTAAGCTCTGTGGATCTCGAAATCATTTGAGCATCATTTCACCAATTTCATTCATCGACCAATATTATCAACCAGTCACCTGTGAAGCTCAGTGCCTAGGACCTCAGTAGCTGAAGTGGTTAAAAACACATAATACCTAATGGTCTAAACCAAAATACTGCTGCTCAAATTCTAGTAATAGCAGATTTTAGTTTCCACATTCACATAATACTTAATTGTTTTCAACAAACCTAGTTGTTTAATTAAATTAATCTATATAGGTTCCTTAACAAACAATTACTGCATTGAACTTTATACACTGCTTAGATTTCATTCAGTCTTTTAAAAGTAGTTTGTCCTAGAGGGATTATCGTCTTGACTTTAAAAATGCAATCTGAGCATATTAATGTGGGTCAAATAGTATACCTCTTTAACAAATACAATAAAATTAAAAAATGAAACAATGGAAATTTCAGAGAGTGCTGTGATTTTAGTATCATGGGACTCAATGACCAGTGATGCCCAACTCACCCACCTGTTTATTATAGCGCAGCACTCTAGCTAATTATATATGATGTGAAATCAACCAAATGGTTATAAGTGGCATACACACCCTCAGAGAACAGGAAATTTTGCCAAAATTGCAAATCCAACAGTTTTAAACATCATATTGATATTAATGCATTTTTTTCGACTATTGGCATACAAATGATGCATTCTGAATGAAATGAAAATAGGACATACACGTGTCCACATTCTTTTGAATTATGGCCACTGGTGTGCACTCCAGAAAACAAGCCATAACTTTGACATTTGGCAAAAGGTTCAATAGGGTCTCTATCTCAAAGTGTATATCTAGGACCCCTCTATAGTCTCTCTCTCTCTTTCTCTCTTTATTTATATATATATATATATAAATAAATAAATTGTGATTTGGGGGAAGTTCACTTTTTGTTGAAATTGAATGCTTGGCATATCTAGAATTTATTCACATAGTACTTTTGTCTAAAGCAGTTTTCACTAATCAAAAACTTAGTGAAAAACTAATATTCTTAATTTCTCTCTTTCTCTTCTATGTTTTTTAATTTACAGTTTCCCTATCATTTCCATGTTAGTCTTAAATTCTTCCCTACCCTATTCTATTTTCTGTTCTAAATCACACCTTTATGTTCCTATATTCTGTATTTCTCAGTATTTCTCTTATCTTCTTTCCTACTCAGTTCAATTTCTCCATTTCTTCTTTTCTATCTATCTGTATTTTCTCCATCATTAATTCCATCATATCTGATAGTGATGGTTCTGTCCTTGCTGCCCTTCTCCCACTACATTTTCTTCCTGTTTACTAGATTCCTTCTCTCCTCTTTTAACATTTCTACTCTTATATTTTCTGTAATCATTTAGGGTAACTCCCGGGGTCATGACCATAGTTTTAAAAATGTATTGTATGAAGAATTTCAAAAGAAAATGTGTTTAATTAGCTAAATGGTTTCCTTAACAATTAATCTTTGTAATAATAAGAGTGCAGGATCACATAAACTTATTTTGGATGAATAAGTCCTGAATTTTAAAAACTGGTGCATTAATCTCTCCCTATGAGTGCAAGGGAGATGGTTATGTTGTACAGGAATAGATGGCCACACATTAATTGTACTTAAAGAGCATGCTTATGTTCATCTAGCACCATCACCACATTCCTTTCTGGTTTTTGAGGAATAAAATAGTTTCTAAGTCAGTCAAAGAATATACAGGGTTACTACAAAAGAAATAGACAACTTCAACTGCCTGTAAAACAAAAACTATTAGAGATAGCAACCTAATTATTTTGGAGGTATGTTGAGAAACTTTCAAAGTTTCGTTTGTTACTATTGGTAATGCTGTAGTGTTTTGTTTGTTGTTGCAGAAGCTGAAATGGCGGAAAATCCTGTGGAAAAGGCATATTGCATGTTGGAATTTTCTAGAACGCAATCAGCAACTGTTGTCCAACGACATTTTAGAACACGTTACCACAAAAATGAAATGATGCGCTCACAAAAACCAGCATCGTCTTCATCATGTCGCAACATGTCGATGCAAAAGTCACGCCATATGACCTTATCTTCTTCACTCAGAAACTGCAACATCTGTAATCTGTAAGGCATCATGTGCAGTCGCTTCCGCAAGATTTTCCATACAGTTTGCTGTGGAATTTGTAATTGCATGCTTGCCCTAGATGTCGATTTCTGTAGGCTTCTTATGTAGGCAGAACGAACACGTTCAACGTTTTCTTCCGAAACTCTTGGTCTTCCCGAGCTCTTCCCTTTGCACAAACATCCCGTTGTCTTGAATTTTCTATACCAGTCGTAGACTGACTGTCTATTCGGTGGCGTTTTGTGGTAACGTGTTCTAAAATGTCGTTGGACAACAGTTGCTGATTGCGTTCTAGCAAATTCCAACACGCAATATGCCTTTTCCACAGGATTTTCCGCCATTTCAGCTTCTGCAACAACAAACAAAACACTACAGTGTTACCAATAGTAACAAACGAAACTTTGAGAGTTTCTTAACATACCTCCAAAATAATTAGGTTGCTATCTCTAATAGTTTTTGTTTTACAGGCAGTTGAAGTTGTCTATTTCTTTTGTAGTAACCCTGTATTTGTGTTTACATACCCTGGATTTTTAGACATGTAGATAAATGACCTAGGAGGCACTCTATCTTCAAATGTCTGCTTTTTGTTTTTACCTTTCATTAGGAAAAGGAGGAAGATATATCCCTTTAGCATTACAGCAAGCTATAATTGTAATAGTTTCACCTTTTTCTGAACATATCACATTGGAATGGCTTTGGACTCCTTTTCAGTGATCATCTGCTCTGAACAATTAATCAACTGATGAACTGTTGAACAAACATTTCTCTTATAGTAGATGAAAGTAATCTTTGGCTTTCTGCAATTCATTCCTTGAATTCGTGCTATAGAAACACCTTCAGATATGCATAAAGATTGATCAGGATGCCTGGATAGAAACAGCTTCAGCCATTCATATCCTGTTTTTTCTGTTTCTTTATTAAGCCTGTGTTTCAGGCTAAGTTCTTCAGCGGAATAGTTTGCTAGTATGTGAATATCATCTCTTGTTAGAGGAAAATAATCTTCTGCACTTTCTTAACATATAGGTCACAACAAAAATTGGAGAACAATATAATTATGCAAGCAATGTCAGTAAAATACTCAATGTGCACTAGTAACTGTCCACAAAGTTTCCAGCTGTTGTCTTGAAAAGGCATTGGATTTTCACTTAGTTCATTCACCAGAGGAAAAATAATTGACTGTGTGGAAAGTAATAATAGAAATAAATTGGCAAAAATGCTACCATAAACAGTGCATGTGATCAGCAATTGATAGCAAGGACTGGAAGCTTGCTGGCAGCCGAATTTCAAAAGCATCACTCCACAGCTGTGAAAATGAGAGCCATTGGTCATCTCTCCTGTATGGCCATTCCTTCTGGAATTACCCTACACAGATTTTAAAAATGTCTTGTTTCTTAACAACTTACACTAAAGAAAAACATACTGTCCTACTATTTGATGTCTTCTTTCTTGATGTCCCTGTCATCAGCATCTTTTTTTCCACCGCTGTTCTCCACTGTTCTCATTCTCAGTTATATCTGCATCATCACTATGTGGTTAGATGTCATCTTCTTTGGTTATCTTCTGTTGTATTTCTCTTTGCCTTTCTCTATTTATGCCATCATATTGGGATACCAATTGGGTTGGTACTTATTTCATCGTTCAGGTACTATGTCTCACAATTATATGCAATAAAATGTTATGTTTAGACACACATTTTTAAAAACATGTAAGTTTACACCTTAAAGTATGTATATATATATATATATATATATATATACATAAACTTACTGGCATCTTTCTTTCTTTTCCCTTATCACCAAATATTCAATTACTTATCAAGAGCTATGTGTTACTGATAATAATTCTTACTAGGTACCTTGCTCAGGTATTTTATAGCACTCAGATACATCATTTAGTACAGTTACTGCATATGAGGTAACTTGTTTTAGACACTCTGTTTCATTTAAATGTAAACCTTTTTCAATACAGGAAGCTCTTTGAACAAGACATGATTCTCAGTGAAGTTGAGTCTAGTACTGCAGCATTTGACAAACATATTAAAGATCTAACAAGAAAAAAAATAAGTTTGGATCTTGATACACGGTTCCTTGAAGTCTACCTCCTTGTCTTATATCAGGAACTTATTATACTGAAGGAGTTTGAAGGAAAAGAGAATGAGCTTAGTAACAAAGTGCTTCATACACTTAAGCAGTGCAAGAAAATTGAAGCAAAGGTAAGCTTTATTAATGTTAGAATGCACAAGTTCATATGTTCAGTAAATATTTGAAGTTATATCAATGATTCAAGTGCCCTTAACAAATGAGTTTGCTAAGAACCAATGATATTATTAAGAATTAAACACAGGCCATAAAATAGATATTTAACTAAATCTTTTAACAACATTTTAGCAGCATCTTCGAGGAACACAATAAGTAGGTGGGATATTCATTCCTCTGGCAGCCATATAAATGTCCAAAATTGGTTTTAAATTTTGACTTAGCACTACTTAAAAAAATGACAGTCTCATACGTTTTATACTATTTGCCTTGGTGCTGATTTCATTCTTTGAGCCTACACACACTGTTATTAGCTGGTTAAAATCAATTTTATTGCATTATATCAGAATAATTGAAATCACTCTGGAGTTTACTGAGATACATAAATAAGATGAGAGGAGTTCATTGTACATTTGGGAGATTTATCACTGTAGCTTAACAAAAGAGCATTTCCACAGAAAATGGAAAAATGGTCTTGGCTGTCGCATTGAATTTTTCAACTTGATTTTACTTTCAGCAGATAAAAATCCTATTTCTCTCTGTCTCTTCCCCAAGTTTGCTGTAGCCCGCCTGGGTAGTGTGGCGGTAGCATGTCTGCTTCACATTCAAAAGGTCGTGAGTTCGAATCTCGCTTAGGGTGAGTTGCTCAGATAACGTTTTTTTTCGGAGTTTTCCCTTATCCTGTGAAGATGATTGTTGAGTAACTTTAAGCTCCAAGGACCCCGATATAATTTGAGCATCATTTCACCAATTTTATTCATCGTCCGATATGACCAACCAGGTTAAAGGACGCTAAGCTACAAAAAAACAACAACAAAAAATAAAAATTTTGCTGTAAGATATTCCAGGTAAAACTATGGTTATTCAGGAAAATATACAAATGGTGTTACAAACTTTGGGACCACTCAAGTTTCTTACATCAAAACAAAAAGCACTGTACATATAAACATTTGTCAAATGGTAGGAGAGGATCAGTTCCATAGACTGCTCATTCCCTCAATCCTCAATATTTTGGAATTTTATCTCTGAAACTCCTCAAAAAATTATTTTTTGTGGCAATGAAGTTATGATTCAATGTAGGAATGCTTCATATATATCATGGAAACTTGTGTAATCATTCAGCATTATCTGAGAGTTTTACAAAGAGTTTTACCATGATCCAAATATCCAACGTGTACTTATGTGTGTATAAGCATGAATATATGGATAACATTTTGAACATTAAATAATGAGTATGCATCTTTCATTAATAATTCAAACAAAGGATTTTGGATAGATGTTTATATGTCTTAGTTTCTTGTTTTGGTATGAAGAACAATCCCAAAGTTTGTAAATTAGTTTTTTATACACTCTATATACTAATATTACTACTATGATTCAATATGTTCATCCATAAAATCTCTGCAAGATATCTTTAAGCTTTTAACTTTAAATATGTTCAGGTTTTTAAATTCATTTTTCAACAGATAAGAACAAAATTTGTTATTCCAACATTTCATAGTTTTCTTCACCTATGATTCTGCTGCTGTATTATTCTATATTTCATAAAAATTACAAAATAAATTGTGTACTTTAATTCAAAATCTTCTCGGACTTCTAGCCAGGTAAAAACTTGGCTTGACACCTGGCTAGAAGCCCGAGAAGATTTTGAATTAATACGTCGCCAGGAAAGCTTCAGTTCTTATTTTAAATTGTGTACTATTTATTAGACATCTTTTTTTGATCCATTTATACCCCATCTTTAACTGTATGGTCCTATCAGTGACATTCACCTTTGGAACTCATGTGCTCTGTACTGTTGTCATAGGGTTTCTAATTTTCTACAGTAGATCAAAAACACACTCTCATTCATACTACCAGACTCTGAGAAGTATAGGGAATATTCTTGGCCAGAGAAAACTTACTGCCCCCAATTGGGAATTGAACCCAAGATCCCTTACAGGTGCTCCATCGACTGAGCTATGGGACCAGTTAAATTGTGTATTATTTGTTTATTAAGCATTATAAGATATGCATAAAATGCTAACACTGTAAGATGTGTTAACATCAGTATTTACATTTCTTTGCATATCTGTTTAAGATTGTGGATTTAGAAGACAAGATTGCAGCAAAGCATAAAGCTGTTTCTACTTTAATAGATAAACAAAATGAATTAACAGAAGAATTTAAGGAAGCTGCTGCAGTTAGCAAATACGTTAAGTTTTTGACAAAGATATACAAGAAGAAATATAAACCTAAAAAGGAGGTTGATCCTGATGGTAGGTATTTTAGAAGAGTCCTTTGTTTTATGAAAATACTATATGAATTAATCTCAGTAGTTCAGGCTAATTCTGTTGAAGCATCAGAATGTTTTCAGCTATGCACATGGTGCAATCTTGCATAATAAGGTAATTTTGTTCAGTAATGTTCATGTTTTAAGTTTTTTTTTTTTCCTTTTCTTTTTTATGCACAGAAATGTTTTGTGCACTCACATTGTCTTTCACGTGTTATGGTTAGGTGATCCCACTCCTGGTTGGAATCTTGTCAAGAAAAATATTGATGTTTTACCAAAATGATCACTTTTGCTTATTTCAGTTACCTATTTCCCCTGTAACTTAATTCACCAATAAATAAGAAAAACCACATGCTCATTGCATATGTTACTATCTCTACTCCAAATAATATGCCTGTCTTGCTTCATAGTTAATACTTAATGCTTTTGTTCTGTAGTTATAATAGGAAAGCTAAAAGTATGCAGTTAAGTCAGTTTGTTATTAGGTTGCAGCTGGTAATGATGCCACTGGTTTTCTTCTACTTCAGCATTTTGATGAGAGGTTTGGTATGGTGATTGAAAGCTGGGTGATGATGGAGTGGGCAACCTTATTTTCTTCAAGTTCACGAAAGGTCATATAGAAAATTTTGCTATGCCAATCTGCTATGTATAGAGTTTGTAGAGGCCAGTGAAGGTCCATTCAGGGGAAGCAACCAAAGCACTTGCAACAGGATTTTGATATGTTAGTTACCTCATTTGTGTGATTATATGGTGGTGGTTTGTAGTTTACACAGCACATCGGACAGTCATATGTAATAGGAATTTTATGTTGCTGAGTTTTTTCGCCTCAGCGAGGGTGCTTATGTGCAGCGTACCTAAGTGCCACTTCAAATCAACTCCACTACACTCACGTACCTGGTACTGAAGCTCTTCTTGGATGGGTTGTCACGGCGTTGCTCAGTCTTGCACGATCATTGACTCTCTCTGGCATGGATTTGGCAAGTGGGAGGAGTTGTAGGAGTGATCTTTTAATGGTGAAGAAAACACTTGTGAACTTTTACTGTTATTTATTCTATAAGGTGATTCCAAAATAAGCACCTTGCTGTACACTGTTATTCTGCTGACTGGTACTCTTACTACTAACTCACACGTACTCTCAATTACACTGTTTCTACGTTAAGTACATGGCACAATTCACTCTCAAGTAATCACGAGCCGACTATTAAATAGGAGAGCAATGTTACTTTAATTCACTAACAGTTTCTTCTCATAACAATCTTATTTCGCGGACAGAGTTTTACAGTTGCACGTCATTACTTCGCGAACAGAGTTTTTTAACAGAATGACGACCTACTGCATATCGTGGACAGATTCTTGACAAACGACGTTGCCTCACCATTGTGACCCATAAACCATTGCAAATCTCCCAGAATACATCATAATAACCATGTGATACTATGAATATAAAGCAGAAGTCCCCTCGGTTTTAAACTGGACTGCCTCTGTATAAGAAATTTGTATGTGACTTACACAAAAGAAGCAACTTCTCACCCTTCTCTGCAGTCTGGCGTCAGGATTCTGTGTAGCTTTCAAGTCAACAACTGACTTTTTGGTTCCTATGCATACAGATCAATAAATGTTAGCTCTCTTTATCATTCTGTCAGGAAATATTCCACTCTTTAGTGATTCGTTACATAAATAGCTAAGGGGAATGCTTATTAGGTCAGAACATGCTTTTAGGATTTTACTTGATATTTCATCATATCCAGAGGAATTTTTGGTCTTGAGCAAATTTATTATATTTTTTATTTCAAACAGTGTAGACATTTTTACTTTAAATTCAGGGACTCTGTTTACAAAAGAAGTTTTCAAAAAACTTAATGCTTATACTCTACATCCATAATTTATATTTCATTTGTCTGTTACATTAAAAAAGAAATTGTTGAAAATATCTTTCAGGATCATCAATTTTTTGATTACTGGAATTCAGTGCCATTGAGGAGCTTGCTTGAGAGCCTTTACCTGTGTCTCTTTTTATTATATTCCAGATAGTTTTTATTTTATTATCAGAATTGGATATCTCTTTATTATAATGCAATATTTTAACAGCTTTTATTGTTTCTTTTAGAATTTTACAGTACTTTTTGTAATGCCATTCTAAGTTTGGGGTCTTGTTATGTTTCAATTCTTGGTATAATTTTTGCTTACATTTGCAAGAAGTTTTAATGCCTGTTGTAATCCAGGTGCTATTTTCCTTCTGATTATGTATTTTATGATATTTGACTGGAAAGGATGCTACAAAGTGAGAGTTGAAATGTTGTAGGAAATGACTGAACTTGTCATTTACTCTATTTATTTCATAGATTTCAGTCCATGATTCTTGTTGAAGGGCATAGTTAAACAATGTGAGGGTGCTTTCATCTACTTTTCGGTTCTACAATATTTATAGTTTGGTTTTAACTTTAGGCTAATCTCTTTAATGAGAAGTATTTGTGCCTCATGATCTGAAAGGCCATTTGCAAATGGTAAGGTTATTGTAGTTTTAATTCTATCTATATTTATGAATATATTATCTATTGCTGAAGAGGAGCTACCCTGAATTCTTGCAGGAAAATTTACTGTGTGTGACATGTTGTATGTAAAAAATATAGAATTGAGTTGATCCTTTCAGAGACTAGGTATAAGATAATCAATATTAATGTCACCACAAATTATCAGTTCTTGTTTCGGTTTCAATATAAACTTTAAGGAATCATCCAACTGCTTTTTGAATACCTCATAGCTACCTAGTGGGGACCAATATAGAGCTATTGTTGCAAAAATTACTTGATTTACGTTTAGTTGAACTGTGCATATCTCTATGTCTAGCTCTAAACAAAACTTGTTTAGATTAATGATTTTATAGGGTACATCATGTTTTACAAATATGCAAACCCCTCCTTTTTTAAATTTTTCATTGAGTATGCTGCTCCTAAAGAGGAAATTGGCATGAACTCCTGTTCTGTTAAGTGATGTTCAGATAAGCATAAAACATGTGGCTGTAATTTTTCATAAGCAAGACTAAGAGAAAGTTCATCAACTTTGTTTCTTAAACCCCTAATATTTTGGTGAAATATACACAACGTGCTACTGCCATTATTTTTCTTAATAAAATTACTGATATTTTCTGTATTCCTAAAATTCTTTGTTGGTGAACTTCTATTTATTTCAATTGACTTTAGAGTTCTTTCATGGCTATTTTGGGGGATTTCCTTTAACCTAAAAAAGTCCTATCAGATATCACAACAGGAATTCTACCCATAATTCTGTCGGCAATTAGTTGCGAAAGCTGCCTTTTGCCTCTAGAATTGAAGTGTAGACCATGAGATGTAATCATCTCGGCAATAAGTTTTACTGTGGTTTTACTTAATTCAAATTTGGTGTAAATTTACGTTGTGCATGACAGAGAGAAACAGGAGCGAGCGGAAATGTGCCAGTTTATGTTCAGAGAGGCGCAAGGAGGGAAATGCACAGCTTAAACTTCTCTCTTTGTGCTTGACCATTGCAACTTTATGTGGAAGAAGAAGAAGAAGAAGAAAAAGGCCTCTATTTTTATTTTAGCCTCAGAGAGAAATCTTTTTCCTAATGTTTATAGGCCCGTTAACAGCGAACCTTTTGGTGCGAAATGGAGGCACAAAATCTGCCGCATTGGTTATGACATTGATGGTAAGCATTACTATTTCCCCCAGGGTTCGCCACTGCCATACCTACGAAGTTTGAAACTTACTTTTTGCCGCATGCTATTCCGAAAAGATCGCGAATGAAAGTTCAGGAAATTAATATTTTGAAACAGAAAAAAAAAATTGTCTTGTATTCGGGTCATTAGGTACTTATTCTGCCAGAAAGTATCTGTAGTATTTAATTAGCACCAAACTTGAATCCTTCACGTTGGTACATCAACTATATATATATTTTTTTTTTTTTTTTTTTTTTTTTTTTTTACGGATAAGTCTCATATCATTAGAAAATCGAGCAAGGTACATTTCGCATAAAAACCCAGTTTTCGCGTTATTTCGCAATCAAATTCCGCCGTTTTCGGATGTTCAAAATATATTCCCACTATATTTCCACGATTTTAATGCTTTTTGGTTTAATCGTTTATATTTAGTCATGCTATTGGTATTTAGTCACAGTATGCAGCTGTGTCAGTATTGTGTGGACAATACACCATTACTTCACAAATCATTACTCACATTTTTCATTTCTTTCTGAGAGTACAAAAAACTGGTAAAAGGAGATAAATAAAAAGTTATGGTTAATAGTATATGAAACCAGCAGCAGTGAGGCAGAATCTACAGAGGAAACATATATTATTGAAAAGAGCTAACTTCATTTTTTCTCCAATTTGACTTTAATGCCCCTTTGAACTACTGAGCCAAGTAAAGTTGTGCTGAAAAGAACTTAATCTCTGTTTTGTCCATTAGTGTTATTTTAAACTTTAGTCCCAGCTATATTATTATGATGGAGAGCTTCAACATGGACAGAATAAAGATAAGTTAGCAATCTTGTTTTTAATAAACTATGTGCGCTTGGCTGATTTCTGTGACATACTAACTAGTTATATATAGCTTTTTTTTAAAAAATAATGTTAAAATGTCATGCTCTCCGTGCACTGGTTAAATTTCACTCAATCGATACACTTAGATTATTGGTGTATTTTGCCTACTTTAACTCCATCATCGAGTATGGAATAATGTTCTGGGGTAATTCAATGGATAGTAAATGCATATTCCAGATACAGAAGAAAGCTATATGAATAATCTGTAATGCCTATAGCAGACAGTCATACAAAGAACTATTTAAACAGTTGGGCATACTCACCTTTCCTTGTCTTTATATATTATCCATTTTAAAATTTATGCAGTTAATCGACATAGTTTTATAACAAACATGGAAATTCAAAACATTAATACTAGACAAAAGGGATATATTCATCGTCCCAATGCCAATCTTCGTTGCTTTCAGAAAGGTGTATATTATAAAACAATCAAGATATTTAATGCTTTCCCCAATATTCTCAAAGAAAATGTTGGGAATTTCAGGGCTTTTAAGGCCTCTCTTAAGGAGTACCTTTGCAATAAATCATTTTACTCTGTAGATGAATATTTAAATGACAAATCAGTCTGACAATACTGTCAACAATCATTGTATATATAAGTATTATAATCTATTGCATTTTGTGTATATTAGTGTATGTGTTTTATATTCAAATTAAATTCATGTATACTTTGACTTGCATGGCTGTGTCAAATGAATTGTATTTAGTATTTAGTAATGACACAAGGTCTGTAAAGCCTAATGCTTTGATATTTTACACTCTAGTGCATAATTGTAAATTTTTGCATTGGAAATTCTATAACATATTTGTAAATATGTATTGTAATTTGTTGACATTTAGGAAGAGTACATAATACAATAATCATATTTTAGTTTTATATACTTACTAGTAGTAACTATTATGTCGATTTAGAAAACTATCATCTGACATTACATCAGTGTTACATATAATGAAATTATATTGATTTATACATTTTAACACTAATTTTTGATACTCTCTGTTTTTATTATGTGATTGAAAAACAAAAAAGGGAAGTTCATGTGCTTTTATAGAGCACATTAAGTATAGTAGACACCTCAAATACAAATGGAGTGATTATATGCCTATTCTGCTGTTTTTGTAACCCAAGCTTTAAGCAAGAGCTTTGTACATTGTTTTTTTTTTCCCCCATAGTATATAAACATATGTATACATGTATATGTCTTGACAAGTTCTATGTTCAGTGGCTTCCTGGCCTAAACGAATCTACAGAATGATTTCTAATCTAATCTAATCAATGAATTATATTTGGTTATGTTTAAATAGAAAATTTACCTATTCATCGTCATTGCAGTAGCTTCGCGTGTGCATAACGGTACATTTCTACTCTTCTCCGTCTTTCTCCCGCTGATGATACAAGTTTTTGTGCGCAAATTTGAATTAGGTATCTTTTACCACAATTCGTTATATTCGGTATGTTGATTAAATAGGAAATCATATCCATTATCGCTGCAGCCGCCGTTGTCACATTCTCCCACTGCACACATGTCGTACCTACATTTCTGTATTCCCCCCTCTGTCTCTAGTGCCAAAAACGTGAATTTCCACGCAAATTCAAATTAATAAATTAGGTAAAACTCTGTACAATGACATGTTCCTAACTAGAACGTCTTATCCATTATATTGTAACATAGATAATGTTGCTGCCAATTTCTTCATTGCATTTTTCAGTGTTGCTTTATATTTAGCGATGTGTTGCTAAGGTACTTTGAATTAGTCTTGGTGACAATTATTGTAAAATATGATTTGTGTTTCTTCTATTGAGTTTAAAGTTTTTAATGCTTTTCTTTTAAATTTAACGATTTTACTTAAGTCAAACTTAAGTTAGTTTAACAATTTGACTTTAACACTTAAAGTTTAAGCTGTGTTTGTTAAGGAATGTACTTGTGACCTCACAACAACTGCTGTGTCATAAATTTACAGCACAAAAAAATCCTCAAGCCTGATCAATATTAAGTGCTCTTTCACATCAAAAATCGAATGGGATGTTTAGAACCATAGTAGTTAAAGAGCATCCATAAATAACATTGAATTTAATTTTAATTTAGTCCATCTTAAAATTGTGCCCACCAGATAATTTGGCCACAAGCTGCCACTGCACAGCACTTGTACAGCGACTTGAGGGATCCAAGTTCCTAGTGCCTATGATTTATCTCAAGGTTAAACAACTGGGAGCACATTTTCAAATAGATCAACCAGGGCATTTTTGAAGATGAAATAAATCAACTTTTAGAAAGTGTTGGTAACCACCTGTTTCAAGCAGAAGTTAAGCATTCTTTATGTGAGTAGGCTTACATCTTCAAAATAAACTTTCAGAACTTTTGAATTCTGACCCCCCAAGCTTGCGTTCACAATACTGAACGAATCTTTTAATCCTAAAAACATTGTGGTAAATGCTGTAAATGACGGTCTTGTGAAGACTGTGTTAGCTGCTGCTTCTAGAAAGCAATCACTCAGTGCAGTCACAATTAGCATACAGACAGCTGCAAGATGCAGGAAAATTACAACTTTCAGTTGAGAAGGTTGATATTGTTAAATGTTTACAGGCAATTAAAATGAGATAACCCTGAATTTGCAGCTGCAGCTCTTCAAGCAGTATGGATTCTGTGTTGCAACATGAACAGTGAATGACCATTTTCACAGTATATCGAGATTCTGACTGACCGAAGACACAATCTAACCATCTGTCATATGAAGTGTGACTAGTGATCCACTTGGTGAATATGTAGTGAAGAATGCATTTCATAGTGACTGATAGAAGTGCAATTAATATACAAGTAAAACTGTATCATAATTCTTGATAGTTTGTATATTTATGTAAAAATAACATATTTGCTTTCATGACTTGATACATAAAGTGTTTATATTTAAAATGACTTATATATAAGTAATTTTGACTTACAATTAAACTTTTAAAATGATGCCTTTGCAAAATGTCTCTAAAGTCAACTTTATTGCACTAAAACCCAGTGAAAAATAACACTGAAATGTTCTAAAATTAAACAAAATTTTCCTGTCCCCATCTATGAATAATAAACTTTTTATTTACCATCTAATTGTTTAGATATGTTTACTTGCTATTTATAGAGAACAGTCCCTTCCTAGAGTTAGGAATTCACTGGCAACTTTCCTGGGATATAAAGTAAAGAATAATATCATTAACTCTATGTTTCCTAACAACTGTTTTAGCATCATCATCCAGCAGTTCATCCTCATCATCAAGTTCATCAGAGTCTGAAGAAAGTGGCAGCTCTATATCAGATGAAGCACATATAATGAAGTTTGATGAGAGTTACTGTCCTGAAGATTGTGAAAGAGATATCTATGATCTAGCTTTTACACTTCGAGCACAAAGGTTTGAAACAATAAGTTATGTAGGATTCCAAATACACTTTAAATGCCATTATTGCTTTTCCTAACATCAGAGATAATTTGTAGAAGTTAATATTGATTATTTACTCACAATCTAAAAATTATTATTCTGATTGACTGTTGATCAGACCAGCAGGCACAGTAGACTAGAGAACTTTGAGGTTGGACTACAGATAAATTGGAATTTTAAGTTATCAGTTAAGCAAAACTGGTTTGTGACCTTGAATGGACAATAATGGGGATGTGTGGAGGTATTGTTTTCTTGTTAACGTATGGCGAGTCACCTCTCTCATCAGTAGCACAATAAGTGAATAACCCATATCTATTGAGTAACCCATTATATTAGAGAGTTTCTCATTAAGAAAGATAATAAAGCCATTCAAAATTTTGAGAGGATTACAGGTGCTGTTTGGAGAAGAAACTCTCAAAGACCCAAGTGTATGAGTGGCATAAACATTTTTCATGGGGCAGATGGTTGTGGAAAGTAGTGCCCACCAACAAGTGCAGAAACATTCATGATGTTTGATGCTTTTCAGCTAGAAATGTGCATGCAGCTATTTTCTTAGGACACTAAAGGCATTTTGACTTCATGGAAAAACGAAAAATGTGCTTATTATTGCTGGTGTGTGACCGAAGCAGAAGTATTCATTGTACGAGCAAAAAATGTCAGAAACCCATCTAAACACTTAATTAAGAGTAAAAACATAGATTTCACTCAAACTTCACTCTCGAAATAAAGTAACTTACTTCAGACATGTTTCAGTGGCTGTTGCCATGATTTTCAATGGAGATTCACTGATGAACTTGTGGTAGCAGTCTGTGGAAGTCTTTCTTCTGGATAGATGAATTTTGAGATGAGTCTGTTTGTTTGTGGTATGTCAAAATTTATGACCTTATTTTTGTTTTTTAAAATTAATAGATTTTCCCAAACTGTTAAATTCCAATTAGACTATGCACCAATTTTAATAACTTGGGTTCACTGTGAACATTATGGTTTTGAGTTCAAAAATGATGTGCTACAGCTGAATTATCTGTCTGTTTATATTTTAAATATCTCATGTGTTCTTTAACACATTGTCCAATGTTTTCTTTTTGTTTTCCCTATAAATACTTTTCAATCCTTGCATCTGATTTCATATATCCCTGATTGTTTCAATGGGAGGATTTTATGTATGGAGGAGGTTCTTTAAACTGTGCTTATTAACTGAGGCTGAGTTGATGTTCCATTTTTTGAAAATCTTTTTAAATTTTTGTTGTGCCAAAGGGTGGTAAGTGAATTTTTTGAAGCTGGTTTCTGCTAATTTCTTTTACTTTCTTCTGTTTCATGAATTTATTAATGTTCTTCTTTACCAAATGTTCTGTTTAGCCATTCTTTTGTGCAATTTCTATGATCCTATTAAGTTCTAATTTGTATTCCATCTGACTTAATGATAGGTTTACCAGTCTGAATGCAAGTCTGTTGATCATGGCAGGTTTGTGTGAAATTGAGTTGTAGCTGTTGTTAATTATGTAGTTTTCCATCTGCACTTCTTTCCTAAAGATTCCAATTCCAGTTTGTTGTGGTTCCTGATTATTTTTAGGTCCAAGAAGGGAAGCATGTGATTTGATTCTTTTTCTATTGTGAATTTTATGGAACTGTCCTGAAGATTTAGTAATTTAAAGCTGTCCTCAACTACTTTTTACTTTCTCTATATGTTCTATGTACACAGTGTATAGAGAAGGTATTGCACTCCACCCAAAAATTTGATACCGAGATTTCACTGGAAATATATGTTTTAGGGTCCCCTGTATAAAAAAAAAGCATTTTAGAAAAAGGTCTGTGTGTCTGTGAACACGATAACTCAAAAATGAAAAGTCGGTAAAATACTAAACTTGGTATTTAAGTTTAGTATCTTCCAGGGATGCAACACAAAGATTTTGAGAAAAATCCCCCCACCCCAAACTACCCTTTACATGGAACTTTTTTCGATAATTTTGATTTTCTCAAAAATGGCTCTTAACAATTTTGATTAAAATATCATATATTAAAGATATTTGCCTGACAAATAAACTGTATATCTTGAATTTTCTGGGAATAGCCTCTGAAGTCAACTTTATTCTTAATGAATTTTATGGAATTTTGCATAACTGCTAAAGTAAGAGATGGAGAAAAAGTTAAAAAAAAAGTGTAGAGCATGTGAAAACATACAATTTATGTTATATACTTTTATTTCATGGAGTTGATCGTTTTTTTAGATATTCCTTGTTTTTGGTTTCAGCTTTAAAAAAAACTTTATTTTTCTCATACAGGAATTTGTCAACTCCTATCCATACAAACAAAGGAACTTCAATCACATAGCAACCAGCTTTTGACTATCCTTTTAATCTATGGTACTCCCTTATTTCCCTTCTACTTACAAGGATGCAAGTAATAAGACTATTTCTACTAATTTTTTCTCGATTAGCATGAAGTAAATAGAAGCATAAGCTTTTTAACAATCATTTGTTGCAGAGATGTAGAGAAAGTCATGTGAATGGAACATATCAGACTTTTTGTTTACTATTGCCACTGTGTCATCTACATATCTATACCAAGTTTTGTATATTTGTGGAAAGGCTGTAGTTGTGTGGATTTATAAATTACTCATGTATATGTCTGCAAGTATTGGAGATAATGGATTTCCCATGGCTAAACCATACTTTTGTGAATAAAATTTGCCTCTGAATGTAGAGTAAGTTTGGTCAATACAAATTGTATGAGTTTAGTTCTGCTATTTCATCAGAAATGTCTGTGGTAGTTAGTCATTTTTTCAGTACCGAAAATAGTTTTTCTCTTGGAATGCTGGAGAAAAGTGATACTAACATCAAACAAAATCAAATATCATCATCACTTAGGTTTTTTTGTTTTATTTGTGCTATTAATTGAAAGGAATTTTTTACTGTGGTAGGGTTTGGAACTGTTTTGAATCCAATTTGCTAGTTGGTATGCAGGGGAGCTTACAATAGGTCACATTTTATTTCCTGGTTTATGTATTTTTGGTAGTCCATATATTCTTGGTGTGCAGGAGTTACTTGAAATTAGTTTCTTTTTGTTTGCATCACTGATTAATTTTACACTGTCTAAGGTTTCATGTAGGGATTTTGTATATTTTGGGGTTGGATCTTTTGGAATTTCTACATATTCTTCTGACCGCAAAAATTTTCCATGCTGTTTTCATAATCTGATTTTTTCCTCACTTATTTTATTTCCTTTATCGGCTTTTGTGTAGAAAATCTTTTTGTTTAACAATTTTAGCTCTCTCTGGGATTTTTCAAATTGTTTTAAAGTTTTTTCCCATTCTGCTCTGATTAAGAGCTTATGATTAAGAGCTTATGATTAAGAGCTTTATGGTAGATCAAAGATTGCCATTTCTATGTCTGCAACATATTCGTCAACTTTGCAGGAAAAACTGATGCACGTGTTTAGGCCCTTGTTTAACACTTCTTTTTCTCTCTGTGTGAAGGATTCCTTGGATAAATTAATACAATTTTCTTCATTATTTTCGATTTGGCAGTGATAGCTTGTATTGTAGTTTGGTGTTTGTTGCTTTTGGCATAAATTTTTAAGTTTTTTATTTAGGGTTTCCCAATTTTACTGTATGCATATGTTCATAACCTCAAATAACTGTGGTTCTAAATTTTTCCAGAGTACATCCCCCAAAGTTTTTATAAGTTTTAGATTCAAGCTATAACTTGTAAAATCTAAATCATTTAAGGTTTTGTAATGTATTTCTATTTCTAAAACTTTCTTTTTGGCTGCCCTCTGTACCTTGCTATTCCCACGTTGATTTACCAACTTCCATACAAATACTGGTGTCAAATTGTCCTCGAGACATGTTCGTAAGAATTTTATATTAGCAGAAATTAATCTTTTCTTTATCCTGAAGTTTATGAACTTTTTAATATGTAGTTTGCTGTCATTATGGTCAATATTAAAATGTGGTAATGGTCTCACCTCTATGTTTGCCGCTTTGGAGTCAGTCCTTCTATAATCTTAAATTCCCTTTATGAACTAATGTTCATAAAATTAATGGGAATGCACAGTGAAGTAACTAATCAATTCAAAGTAAAAACATAGATTACATTAAAATTTCACTCTAAATACAATTTTTTTCCACAATAGGTAACATATAGCTATATTAACATGTGAAAAGTTGGAGAACTCATTGTAAGAGAAAACATTCTAGTATGATACAACAGCATATAAGACTTTTTTCATAGCAGAATGCTGCAGATTTATTTAATTTATTTCATTCATAGAACAGATGATGTTATCTGCAATGTTCTGTTGGTAAAGCAAGACCAGTGTTGTGCTAAAAGCATCTAAAATGTGCCATTTTGGTAAATTATTTCGACCTGATTTAAGTTAGCTTCAACGGCAAAAATTAAGTATTTAGTGCATATACTACTGGATTATGCTTTAAATCTATGCCAGTAAATGTGCATCAGTTTGTTGGCTTTGGTAGAACTAATTGTTTTACTTTTCAATGCTTTGTTGGTTAAAATGGGATACCTGATAGTAGGACAAAACTGGATAGTGTCCTGTTCTATCCAACTTAACTTCCATATGTGTCTGTAATGATGTAAAACATTCTTAATATTTTAGACTGAATACTAATGGGAGGAAATACAAAAGAAAATCAGAATGTCAACCTTGCGATGAAAACAACATGCAATGAGATATAAATATGTTGGAAGGCACAAAAGCATATGGAGTTCCTTGCAATACTCTTAAGGCTAGAGCTCAAAAGTAAAAAGGGGATTGATTTCCATTGTAAAATATAATAAAGGTTATTGCAGCAATTGTGTTTCCAAAAGACTAGATGAAAATCCTTCAAGATGAATGCAAGACCGAAATAAATAATAAAAGGAAGCGAAAAGCTGTAGTTCTGATCTCTACACTCTATAAACAAGAACTATTTGTGGCTGAGTAAAAAATAAAACCAGAAAAGTTGCAAGAAAACTTAATTAAAAATCAAAGAAAGATGTTGGTAATAACTCAAGGAGAAAGAACAGTAGGAATAAAAATATAAAAAGTTGTTCAAACCAATCAATAAAGCCAACCAACACTGACAGCAGTTCTTGCTCAGATGAAGAAATAGAAGAAAGAATGAAGCATGCATTTGTTGCGATGACCTCTTTCCAAATGCCAAATCAGAATGATGCATGAGCTTCAATCAATCCAGAAGAATGCCAGGAGCTTTGTTGTGAGTTTTGCAAGAGAGCAACATTAAAGTAGATTATGAAGTGATACTTAAACAATGCACTTAAAATTCTGGGTAAAATGATGCTAGATTCATAGTATTGAGTCTAGATAACTGTTTAAGGATATGCAAATCCTTCATGCTAAATTTAATACCATTCTTCAATCTTAAACAAGCATCACATTTTATCCAACTGGTAGGCCAAAACAGGACATTTATTTTAGAAAATAAAACTTCCTTTTACTCTGATTATTGAAATTTACTGTAACTATGTCTCATAAAATTAGAAATAATAACAGTTTTATAAATGTAAATACAATTCTTATCCCATGAATACCTACATACAATAATATATTCAGTCTAGCACTAAGCATCCTATTTTGTCCAACTTTCCCCTGTTCTGGATCATATCAGTAAGTTCACATTTATGACCCTATGTCTATCTTCAGACTGTCTAAAGAGTAACTAGACTAATTACATGGGGAATAATGAGTTAATGATGAAATAGGTTTGGAGTGGTTCAAATGCAGATGGCTTCAAACTCTTTTTTTTTTAAGGGGTAGCTTGTCAGTTCATTGGGAAAAGTATATTTTGAAGTTAGGAGACTAGTAGAAAAGTGATGTACTGTTGTTATACATTTCCATTGGTTTATAAAATTAATTTGCTTAAAAAGAATTCCAGTATATATTTGGTTTACCCTCATATAATCGTCCATGCAACTTCACATTCTTTACAAATTAAACTTTTTCTACTTTCTGTAGTATGAATGTACAATGTACATAGTAGCTAGAGAAGATATTGTATTCCACCCAAAAATTTGATGCCAGGATTTCACCAGAAATAAATGTTTTGAGGTCCCCCGAGTCTGAAAAACTCATTTTTAGAAAAAGGTGTGTGCATAGCTCAAAAACGAAAAGACTGTTAAATACCAAACTTGGTATTAATATTTAGTATTTTCCAAGGATGCAATACAAAGGTTTTCATGAAAATCCCCCACTAAACTTGGCATTAATATATAGTATCTTCCAAGGATGTGACACAAAGGTTTTCATGAAAATCCCCCCCCCCCCACTAAACTCGGCATTAGGTTAAAACACATAATTTATGTTACATACATTTTTTTTTCGTGGAGTTCATCGTTTTTGAACATTCCTTGTTCTTGGTTTCTGCTTGAAAAATGTGTACTTTTCTCATACAGGAATTTGTCAACTGCTGTACATGCAAACAAAGGAACTTCAGTGACATAGCAACCAGATTTTGACTATCACTTTAACCTATGGTACTCTCTTATTTCACTTCTACTTACAAGGAAGCAAGTAATAAAACTATTCATGCTATTTTTTCTGATTAGCATGAATTAAATAGAAGTATAGGCTTTTTAAGAATAATTTGTTGCAGACATGTAGAGAAAGTCATGTGAATGGTACACATCAGATTTTTTCTATCATATTAGATTTCTTTATTGTTTTGTTTTCCTAGTATATTAACATTTTTATAATGATTAAATTCATTAGCTATATCTTTGCTGTTGTATAAATTTTTGTTGCCTTTTTTTAATGTATGTGCTTTTATTTCTAGGTGCTGTTAATTCTCTAATCCAGCCCAGATAAAAATGCATCATAACATTGTCATTTGGATACAATCAAGTCTCTTCTATAAGTAGCATTTTTTTTTTCTCCATTCTATTACATCTTCCTTGTTTTTATTGTTTTGAGCTAGATTTCCAGCACTATTTCTTTCAGTCTTAAAGGTTTCCAATTTCTTGGTCCAAAAAGGTTTATATTTTTTAGGTTTACCTAGAGGGATATTTTTATTTGCAGATTTTAACATCATATCATTAAATTCCTTAACCACTTGAGTAAGGTTCTTTGATAAATCTAAGCCTTGTACTTTGTTTTCTATAATTTTTTATGATTTGACCAATTAGCTTTTTTAAAATTTCATGTATATCGTTTTTCAATATTTGGGCAATGTTTCCTGGTATCAGTAATTGTAATTATAGCTCTATATCCACTTCCTCCATCTTCAGAAACTAGCCTTCTTGTGTCACTAATTTGGTCATCTAACACTATTGTAAGATCTGAGTTAGTAGAATTTCCAGTATAATGTATGTATGTGTTAGGATCTGCATCTTCATATATCAATTGCACCTGTTTAGTGTTTGTAAAATATTGTAGTATCTTCCTGCTGAATCAACATCTTTATATCCCTACTGTCTTGAATGTGCATTAAAATTTCCTATGTTAAACTTTTTCTTATGAGGTTCTATTATATCCATATTTAGATTCTGATTATCAGGTGAATTATAAACTGAGTAAACAGTGTATTTTACATCATTTTTATATACAGTTATTTGTGTAATTTCTGATTTATCTTGCTTGCTCATTTCCTTAATTATATTGAATATAACTTAATTCTGATTGATTTGACTCCAACAATTATACCACTAGCCACTTGTCTTCGTTTGTTCAGATGATATAGATGATAATTTGTAAAATTACAATACTTGATGTCATTGTCATTACAATTTGCTTCTAAGATGCTAAAAACATCTATGTCATATTTTCTGATTATTTCATCCATATACTGCCTTTTTGGTAAATCCACTGATGTTCCAGGTTAGAGTACTAAAAAGTATTGTTTTCTGTTCTCTCTTTCCATATTTGTGCATTATATTGACTGACTTCTGCACGGTATTGTAGCCTATTTAGCATTACCTAGGGGACACCGCTATGAGGTAGGCTATTTTATCCCCCAGTTATATGAATGTAATACATCAGTATTATGGAATAAAGTTCATGAAGATTTTTTCCACATAACTAACAAATCTCTTTATAATATGTAGCATCAGCATTTTACCTCTTGTAATTATGCAATGTGAATGCTCTCTGTTGGAACACTATTTTTTATGGAGCTATTGAAACTCTTATTAAATTACTGCTAGAATAGCATGATACTACCATTACTATTATGTTGCCCTATTTACTTTACTTTAAGACAGCTATGAGATACTACTAAGATAGGTACTGATTATTTTCTTTTCCATAGCTCATAATGCTCTGAACACTTCTTCACAACACAGATCTCTCTAAGAGAAGAATTTCCATATGTTCTGTTTTTCCTGGGCAGTTCCTATTTAAAGCAGGGTAATTTTAACCTTCTCTACTACTTACCTACAGTGAGTAAGTGAGGTATTATATTGCACCCAATATATGATGTTCAGATTTTACCAGGAATAAACTGTTTAAGATTTCATGATATCACAGAAAGTATTTCAGAAGAAGGTCCATCCATATATCTGTATGTGTGGTTTAGAGAGAGAGAGAGAGAGAGAGAGAGAGAGAGTGAGAGAGAGAGAGAGAGAGAGGGAGGGAGAGCGAGAAAGGGAGAGAGAGAGAAAACAACATAACTCAAAAATGAAATAGCAAATTTAAACACATTCTATATTTCATTGAAGCTAACAAAGAAATAATTATATATGAATATTATATTACAGTTATATTTTGCATTTCTGAAAGTTTATTGAGATATGGGATAATGTTTTAGGGAAATGGTGAAGATAGTAATTAGTTTGTAAAGCCCAGGAAAAAGTTAGGAGCATTGCAAATATTAATAAAATTGATTCTTATAGGCCATTTTTTAAAGAATTAAAATTGTGAATGACATTATGTTATGCAAAATAAAATATTACAAATGTTATGACAAATGAAGATATTCATTTCCCCAATACTGTGAATAAAAGAAACCTAAGAGTTATTGATCATTAGACAATCTTATTTGCTATGGGGGTGAAATACTCTGAGGCTATGTTATATAAAATCTGATGTGTTACTTACATGTGACTTTCACTGCCTATTTTATAACAAGTTTATTCTTCTATCTGCTCCATGATAAATGAGATGAACATTAACAGAAATGATCTTGCTATTTAGTTCCGTGTAGGTAGAAAGGAACTTTGGGAATACACTAGGCTAAAACAAGACTATAATAGATTTGGTCACTAAATGGTGATATTGAAATCTGGTCTCTTTGCATGGCCAGGAATAGAACAAAATTAAAACAAAACATGACTTCCCTTTGAGAAAAGTTTAAGTATTAAAATTTTGAAACTAGTAACAAGGAATATCATGGGAATGGTTAACTCATTAAAAAAATATATTTTACATATATTGTTGTGTCATGACAAGTTCTACATTTTTGGTGTAGTAGATTTTAGTGGTTTACCAGTTATGCAAAAGTGATGTAGAATAGAGGGGATTTCAGAGGCTATTCCAAGAAAATTCAAGATATGCATATCATCTGTCTTGAAAATATTTTCAGTCAAACTCATAGAGCCATTTTTAATCAAATCAAAATTTGCAAATTGTCTAAAGGTAATTGGGATGGGAAAATTGTCTTTAAAATCTTTGTCCTGCATCTTTGGAAGATGCAGAACTTAAATACAAAGTTTTGTATTTAATCAGTTTTTCATTTTTGAGTTACATTGTTCACAGACACTACACAGTCACACAGACCTTTTTCTAAATGTGTTTTCTTGGATTTGGACCTCAAAAAAAGTATTTCTGGTGAAAAGTATTTCGGTGTCAAATTTTTGGATAAAATTTGCTGCTTTCTCTATCAACTATGTGCACCATTTTTTTTTTAATCTCCCTTCTCTCTTGTGGTTTAAACTCCCAAGGATTTACCAACAATTGCAAATGTAAGACAAGTGACTAAATGAACAAAAGTATTAGGTAAGACTCGCTTAAATTTGTGGAATGTGTTAAATGTAATGCAATCTTATCTTGTACACACCCACCCACGCACACACACATGCACACCCACACACCCCCACACCCACCCACACAGTTTAAACAAAAATTTTGCTTAATTTCTCAACATTATCTCCAGCAAGGTTAATACATTTGTCATATGGTGTTCTAATTTAATTAAACCATCTCTGTAGTGCAATTTATCAAGGTCCTCAAAATAGCTGTTTACCATATCAATGACCTCCTTGTTGCTGTGAAATCTTCGTCCACCAAGAGATTTTTTGAGGTTTGGGAACAGATGGTGGACACTGGGTGCTAGATCTGGTGAATAGGGTGGATGTTCAAGCAATTCCAACTTTAATTCACACATTTTTCCCATTGCAATGATTGAAGGATGGGCCGGAGCATTGTTGTGATGAAACACAATTTTTTTTGTTGGCCAAATGAGGTCTTTTTCTTTTCACTTCATCACCCAAACGTTGCAGTAAGCTTGCATAGTAGTTACCAGTGATACTTTTACCCTTTTCCAAGTAATCAATAAAAATAATTCCCTGTGCATCCCAGAAAACATTCACCATAACCTTGACTTTGCCTTTTTTGGAGTTGGTTCACCTAGCTTGCGCGCGCACACACACACACACACACACATACACACACATGCGCACCCACGTACACACACAATAAGATTGCATATATATATATTTCATATCCTGTATCTTAATATTTCTGGTATACTGCATATGATCTGAGGAAGAAATAAATTAAAACCTGGTTACTGAATTGTCTTCTGTAATTTGCAGGTATGTTTTACAACAAGAACAAGGAGAAGAGCAGAAACAATTGGAAGGATTTAAAAAGGAATTAGCTGATCTAAACAAGAAAATGAAGACAGCAGAGGAAAACTTACAGAAAGATGAGCAAGAGTTGGAAAATTATCAGGTATCAACACAACGATCACCTCCTAACCCCTTACAACTACTGAGTGAGTCAAAAACCTCTGAACCAGCTGCGCAGTGTTTTTCCACTGAGTGTGTGGAACATGAATCTGCACAGCTGTTGTAAACAAGGTCACACTGCCACAGTTTTTCTCTGCTCTGGAAGTGCAATATTGAGTTGACAATGATATGGTGTAGTTCATTTATTATGAGTGATTTATTATTTTGTCCTGTACTTGGTCACAAATTGTATTATGGCTCAGCATATGTTTTCTACTGCACAGCATGTATTTATTTATGATTTGTATGTGTTAACTCAGTCTGCTCACCAAGTGCAAGTACGATTTGCAGAAAGATTTCCATGTGTAAATTCCATGCCATACAATAATCCATGAACTTCACAATAAATTTCAGGTCACAGCAAGTATTCAGGCTAAGAAATCTAAAAGACAGCGTACGGTCCTTACTGAAGAAACATTAGGCAACATCAGTCATCATATGGAGAATTCCCCCCAAAAATCATTTAGGCATTTTTTACAACAGGTTGGCATTTCTAATGACTCTACAAAGAGGTACTAAATTCTGAAGTTAAAACCACATAAAATAACTAGCACATACTCTTCAACCAGGTGATCCTGTAATTTGGCACACATTTTGTGAGTGGACTCTCAATAGTATATAATGGTGAAATAGACCCACATTAAATATTTTTCACAGACAGTGCTCGGTTCCACCTTCATGGATATGATGTATACAAAATAATCTTATTTGCACTCTGACAAACCCAATATTTTTCTTGAAGTATCCCTTTATGATGGAAAAATTAGTGTATGATGTGCCATTAGCAGAGAAAGAGTTATAGGGCCCATTTCTTTTTTTTTTTGAGTCAACAGTTGATATCCTTATATACATGAATACAATCTTGCCCACTTTTTTTAGAGAATTAACAGACAGGGAGCATGATTTTGCCTTTTTCAACAAGACTCTGTAATAACTCATACAGCCAATCTTTCAATGAGAACAATTGAGAGAGATTTCCATCTCAGGGGTAACTTAATACACACAGTGTACAAATGCACGCACCCTGAAAGAATTAAAACAAAATATCCACCAGGAAATTGCCAGCATTTCTCAAGGTGGATGATGGATAGTTTCCTAAAGAGGTGTCAAAAATATATGGACAACAACGGTGACCGGTTCGTACTTTTTTTGACTCGCTTGTTAGTATCATAATTGCTATTTTGTCACTGAGTAAAAAATGTCTGTATCATTAGCATATCATAGCAGTCAGTATCAGTATACAAAACCAGAAGTTTCTTGAGATTTGCAGACCATATACTGTTCTATCCAACAAAGCATTTAGCCTGTCTGCCCTCATTATATGCATATTGCATAGTAGGTTCTTGCTTGCTTAATAAGTTAACCAGAAATTGCATACCTATGTGAGTACATTGCAGCACTTCGTTACAAAGAAGAGCAACTGCCAATTGTATCACCATATCAAGAGATAAAGGAAATTACAAAAGCTGTCTTTGAAGAAAGTCAAAGAAAAATACAATTTGAAGAGAATTTCTATTAAATGTGATACAATACCCAAAAATAGATTAGATTACATTTTTATTCACCAAAAGAATTACAAGAATTCAAAGGATTTGTCAAGTAACAAATTACAAATTACATTTCTCTAAATTATTATTTTATAGAAATATTATATTTCTCAAAATTTTAATTAAAATTTAAAAATTAATTTTACAAGGATTGTATAAGCTTAGGAAAATGGAAGAGTCATAAATTTATTAATACTTACTGTAGAACATGTAGTTAAGAGCTGGTTTTTCACTTTATGTTTCTAACCTTGTCTTACTTTATTAATGGTTACAATTTCTCTAAGTCCATGAATCATAGGAAATTAAGGTGGTACTTATGAATTATTTTCCTAATACTCTGTGCCTTGACATTAAAAAATTAACTAACCCATTTAACAAATGTTTATTCAACAACATTGATTATACAGGATGTTTCAAAAATCCAGGGCATAATTTCAGGTATGTATTTCCCACATGTAGACAATCAAATTAGTTCATTATAACATGTGTCCGGAAATGCTTCATTTCCGAGTTATGGCCTTCACAACATTGAAATTCATTGGAACGTTTTTCTTTCTGCAGGTTGTTGTCACTACAGAAGATGTTCAAAATGTCCACCTCCTGCTTGAATACAGACCTCACATCGATGTCTCATTGACCTGCGAACACGATCCCAAACTCCGGGAGTATTGCGTATGTCCTCACAACTTGCCACAATTCGATTCCGAAGGGATTCCAAATCTGGCACCGGAGACGAATAAACCAATGATTTTAAATGACCCCACAAGTAGAAATCGAGAGGATTCAGATCCGGTGAACGTGGAGGCCAAGCAATTGGGCCACCTCTACCAATCCATCGATCAGGAAACCTTCGATCCAAGTACCGGCGAGCCGTAAGACTGAAGTGTGCAGGATCGCCATCATGCAAGAAGTGAATGTGTTGATGATTGATCAGTTGAGTGTCTTCGAAAACGTCAGTTATGGTGTTTTCCAGGAAGTTTGTGTACGCCTGCCCCATAGGTCTGTTTACAAGTACATGGGGTCTAACTAATCGATCACCAATGATACCGGTCCACATGTTGAGGGAGAACCGCACCTGGTGATGAGATACAACAGTTGCACGTGGGTTTTCATGCGACCGTACATGCTGATTGTGGAAATGTGTTATGCCATCTCTTGTGAACTGTGCTTCATCTGTAAATAATACGACGGCAGAAAAGTTCGGATTTACACCACACTGCTGCAAGAACCACTGACAGAACCTAACTCGTGCAGGGTAATCTGCTGGTGACAGGGCCTGTACACGTTGCAAATGATAAGGATACAATTGATACTCGTTCAACAGTCTCCAGACAGTCGTATGAGGAACATTGACTTGCAACGCTAACCGTCGTGTGCTGATAGAAGGAGTCCTGTCCACAGCCTCCAGAATCTCCTCCTGCACTTCTGGAGTTGTAGATCTTGGTCGTCCCCTTCCCAAACCAGGAGAGGTGAATGTTCCATACTCGGACAGATGGGAATGGAGACGTACAAATGTCTTCCGATCTGGACATTGTCTCTGTGGGTACCTCTCCTGGTACAAACGACGAGCCAGTGCAGCATTGCCGTCCACCTTACCGTACGTGAAGTGTATCTCTGCCAGCTCTTGATTTGAATACATGTCGCACAGTCTTAACGCCTAAAGAACACTGAATGTAACCTTCCTCAGAATGAACTATCAGAGCGCCCTCCTAATGTCTCCTTTGACGGCAAAGACCTGCGGAAAGAAAAACGTTCCAGCGAATTCCAATGTTGTGAAGGCCATAACTCGGAAATGAAGCATTTCCGGACATGAACTATTTTGATTGTCTACAGGTGGGACTTTCAATGTTGTAAAGGCCATAACTCAGAAATGAAGCATTTCCGGACACATGTTATAATGAACTATTTTGATTGTCTTCATGTGGGAAATACAAACCTGAAATTATGCCCCGTATTTTTGAAGCACCCTGTATAAAGGTTTATAGTATCACATTTTTCAAATTGATTTTATCAATAGTTACAATTCCTCTAAGTCCATGAGTCATAGTAAAATAAGGTGGCGCTTAGGAAATGTTTGCCCAAAACACTATTTTGTGATATTAAAAGTTAATGCATCATTTAACAAAATTCATTATATAGATACATGTTTATAGAATTGCATCCTTGAAACTGCTTCCCATTGAATGTGAAACTTGTAGTTGTTGCATTCATAAAAAAACTTTACAAATCTTTTAATTCTTAACATAGCTAAAATGCTTTGCATACTATAAATCAATGGTTTAAAAACTGAAAATACAGCACAGTTTACAATAGTAGAATATGTCTTTAAACATGTCTTTCAACACTGCTTTGATCTGAAATTTGCCCCATTCAACAAAGCATTAGAAAATGACTAAATTGGAGCTTTGCCAGAATAATTACATAAGAAAGAGAGCTTGACACAAGATTTGAAAATTTTGCCAAGTTAACAGCCAAACAACAAAAGATTTTTAAATTTTTAAACTCTGAAAAGTGTCTTGCTTACTACAGACCATGACAATTCAAATTCTCTAAGCTGGTCTCCTCTATGTGATTCTCTGAACTGTAATCAGGATTTAGTCCCCATTCTCCCCGGAGGCAATCTTTCATTGCACATTCATACTGTGCAGCCTCACTGTTGTTCCACTTCAATTTCTTGGAAATAGAACCTAGCCCATGATGACTACAAAGTAGATCATATTCCTGCCATATCAATAATCACAATCAAATTCTCAACTTGGGCCTTTTCAACCACATACTATCAAAACTATAAGTATTGCTAAGAAAACCAATGTTAAAATTTTTAGGAATCTAATTTTGGACAAATTTGATTTTTCTGGGAGGGAGGAACTGTGTTTTTTTTTGTTTGTTAAATACAATGCTCATCACACCCTTCATAAACAACCAACAGAAAAATGCCGATTGTAACTGGAATAACAACCCCTGAATATTTTTTTTTTTCAAATTTTAAAAAGCTCTTGTATACCTGTGAACAATATAGGTAACTTAAAAATGAAAATGGTTTGAGTTACTAATATCTTCAAAAGATATGACTTGAAGATTTCGAAGAAAATCTCCCCATGTGAAACTACCTTTTACTACTCTTTATGCTTTCAGAATTTTAAATTATCTCAAAACTGGTTTTAATATTTTGATCTACTACATAAAGATGCTTACATCACAAATAAAACATATATCTTGAATTTGTCTCCAGAATCTTCTTTATTCTAGAGAAAGTTTGTATAACAATGGTAAATTGCAAGAGATAGACAAAAAATTACTATACAAAAATTGTAGATCTCATTAAAATGTACAATTTATGTCCATTACTTTTTTTTTTGTTTTGTTTTTGGTGGAGTTAACCATTCCCAAGACATTCCGAAGCAAGTCATTGCTATTTGTTTCCTTGCATTGTTACACCTGCACAAGTGGACATATTTTTTAACATTGCAAGTTCTTTAACATCAAAGCCATTCATTGTTACACCTGCATGAGTTTGTGACACCTGTGGTGGTTTGCACATCCACTGCATTGGAAGGTTCAACAGGTATAAAAGGAGAGAAAGAGCCCTGCAGAAAGTTCAGTTTCAACTGAGAATGCATAGCATGCAGCAGTTGAGTCAGTTTTAAGGTGAAATTCAGAGTGCTGAGTGATATTTTAATAAAAATTGTTGAAGCCATTTTTTAGGAAATAAAAAATGTCTAAGAAAATGTGTCATGTAAAGGGTTATTTAGGGTGGGGAGATTTTCTTAAGAATTTTTGTGGCACATCTTTGGAAGGAGCTGAACTTAAATATTAAGTATGGCATTTATTTTTACATTTTGGTTTTTGAATTATGCTGTACTCACACAAACACACACACACACACACACACACACACGCATGCATGCACATGTATACACACAGACAGACAGACACACACACAGACAGACACACTGACACACACGCACATACACACCTCACATTTCTCACACCTTTTTATAAAAATGTTACTTTTGGGTTCAGGGGGTCTCAAAACATATATTTCTGGTGAAATCTCAACAGTTAATTTTTGGGTGGAATGCAATACTTCCCCTGCTTATTATATTTTGCAGGGAAAACAGAGAGATTTATGTTAATTTTAAATTTTCTAGATAGATAGCATCAATGTTTATCTACATGAGATTCTGTATTCTTACTTAAAAACAAAATAATGAAAATATGAAATATTGTACTTTATTTGCTTGTCTTAGCTGACTTATTCAGTTTTACCATTAAGTAAACTAATTAATGAATTTGCCTTCTTGTCTCATTTCCACTTGTACAATGCTTTAACTACATTGTCACATAACAAAGGAGAAATCTCATAGTTTGGTGCATGTGGACTTTTCTTGCTTTGTGCATCTTAAAATATTACTTTTCGCAGTTTTATGTTTTTGCCCGGTCACTCTTCAATTAGGTACCTACACTAGGTAACATTGAGATCCATAGCTCATTGGTGTGAAGAAATGAATTTTCTTATTCAGAGAACATTTCACTTTTTGGCTTATTACTCTTATTCATCTTGATTTGATGCAGCCAGCCTGAATAAGCTTAAGCTTAGTTTTCTTGCTGTTTTAAACTTTGGTCTGGTATAATATAATACGTGTTACTTTTATTAAATTTGATAATATAGTGTTTTATGTTTGAATTGGTAACATACAGAAGACTATTTATGAAAAGAAAAGAAATTTTAGTTTCATTGTTTTCTTGTTTTGTTACAGTAAGAAAACAG
Organism: Hymenopus coronatus; assembly: GCA_030762935.1. Taxonomy (NCBI): domain Eukaryota; kingdom Metazoa; phylum Arthropoda; class Insecta; order Mantodea; family Hymenopodidae; genus Hymenopus; species Hymenopus coronatus. The sequence goes on from CM060892.1 coordinate 133,058,510, forward strand.
TTCTGTTTAGCCATTTTAATTTTTATGTGTAATTTGAATTAAATATTTACAAAATATTTGTTCTGCAAACAAATTATTCTTACAAAAATTATTCTTTTATCTACATAATTCTTATCAAGATAAACATTACCAGAAATAGTTGTATTACTCAATTCCTTATAAGAAGAATGAAAATAAGTGAATACAGAAAGCTAAAATGATAGTCAAATCTTTTAAAAGCTGTTGTATGTTTGTCTGAAGTTCAGTTCTCTTTCCAAGGCCAAAAGTAGGACAAAAGAGATATGAAATGAAAGATATAACTTCCCATTTGAGAAAAGTTTAAGTAGTTTAAAATTGAAAGCAATAACAAGGAATATCTTGGAAATGGTTAACTCTACAAACAAAAAATGTATATGACATAAATTGTGTGTTTTGACAAGACCTACATTCTTTGTGTAGTAAGTTTTTGTCTATCTCTTAAGATTTACCAGTTATACAAAAGTCATCCAGAATGAAGAGGTCTTCAGAGGCTATTCCCAAAAAATTCAAGATATACATTTTATTTGTAATAGAAATATGTTAAACATACGGTATTTCAATAAAAATTGTTAGAGCCATTTTTGATAAAATCAAAATATTTGGTAAATGTTCCATCTAAAGGACAGTTGGGAGTGGGGAGATTTTTCCTGAACATCTTCGTGTCACATCCTTGGAAGATATTGACCTTAATACCAAGTTTGGTGTCTAACCAACTTTCTGGTTTTGAGTTATGCTGTACATGCATGCATACATATTGTATGCTCGCACACATGCATGCACACACACACATTTTTCTAAAAATGCTTTTTCTGGATTCAGGGGTCCTCAATACATGCATTTTTGGTGAGAAATCTGTATAAAAATTTTGGGTGAAACATAATACCTTGTCTATTTGCTATGTTCATAATACATTTGTGATAGAGAAAGTAATAATGCTGACTATTTTCATCTTTGTTGTTTTCTTCCATACTAATGAACAGGTAATACAATTTGATTGTTTCAGAGAGAAAAACAGCACAAACTGAACCAGGTGGCAGGCCTAGTTATATTAAAGTTAAATCAAATGCAGCACTTTAATAAAGACACAAAGAAGTTTGAAGATCTTGAGAATAGCTTAGTAGTAACACATACAGAAATAAATGCACTGCTTGCTCGTGTAGGTGAACTGAAGAGAGAAACTGAGGCACAGCTTGAAAAGCATAGGTTTGTCACTGTTTTATTTTTAAATATGTGGAGTGCATTATGTATGTATGTATGTGAAAATATTTTATTTCCTTTAATTCTGTATTTCGTTTACTATTAAATAATTCATTTAAGCAATAAGAAAGTGTGCATTACTTCACACAGGAATATCTTTAATGGAGGTTTAGTTCTGCCTATATTCATTAATCATAATGCAAATTGAAGGCAGAAGAACTGTATAAACAGATGGTTAAGAATATAAACTATCTAAATGGCTAATCATTTTGTATCAACTAATAATTTGGCTTTCCTGATAATCCATATTGATTATTAAGTACGTAATCTAGAAAAAATTTCTGTTATTATATCACCACGTTTATCTTGCACAATAGCAAAGAGTTAATATGTCACATTTTTCCAAAACTGAAGTTTTCCTTTATTCATATTTCATAATATCCTATCACGCACTTTTTCAGGAGCAAAAATAGGCAAATTCATTGGAAAATTTTTTCAAGCAAATTTCTATAACCTAGGAAGTCATAGTGCTTTTAAATTTGTCTTATATAAAACCTTATAACCCAATAACAAGTTGACTGCAGATTGGTCGTTTAAGCCCAGTAGTACCCAGTGCTTATGTACTGTTATTTTATGTAGCTGATAAAGATAAAATAAATTGTAATTTTTATGACAAATTTTTCAAAACTATGAAAAGAAATATTGAAATCCCTATAAAATAGGCCTTTTGATCACAAGGTTGCCAGTTCAAAACTGGCCCAGATCAGCAGCTTTTAAGTGTGCTTAAAAGGTGATAACCATATGTCAGTACATTTATTGGAATGTAAAAGAATTTCTGTCTGATACTCAACACCATTGATACGATCCTGAAAATTATCATAATTAACAAACAATATGAATACATAATTTTTTTTCCTATACAGTAGAGCCTCCATTATCTGTCACACAGTTAAATGTTTGGCCCAATAAACATCATCCCCTCCCCTTTTTTTTTTTCTGCATGTTGTGTCCTATAACTGTATTTGTGGTAGTTTCAGCATGTATGTCAATAGAGAGCTTCACTAAGGTAAAAATTCTCAAAAAAGTACTCTTTAAAAATAATAGAACAAAAGTCTATGTTACATCACTTATATGTGAACATGGCAACATAGTCTGTTTTAATGCCTTATGCTGTGTATTACTTAAGTTTTAGTTTCAAATCACAAAGAGGAGTTTTTTTTTAATTGTTTCTTTTGTTTATAGCCCCCTTTATCTTCTATGGTCATATCAGGGGCTTTGACTTGTGAAACAACTCATATATTGATTGTAGGTTATTGACATTAGTTTGAACATTTATATCATTAAACACAAACACATTCACTCTTACATTCATACTTCTAGACTCTGTGGGGATAAGGAATAATTCTGGTTAAAGAAAAATTCCCGGGAATTGAATTTGGGTCCTCTAAGAAAGAGGTGTTGCAGTCAGGCTTTAATAGGGATTATGATACTATTGTATTATAATACAATACAATTATAATACTATTCTTACAATAATAATATTTGCAATATACCTACAACAAAATTGATGAAAATTTATGCAAGTAAGTGCATATGTTTGTATTGAATTTACAGAATCAAAGTTTGTTACTCCTTACAGTGCAACTCTACCCTGCAACAATCACCATTATTGTTATATATAATAACAATATTTTGCTTTGTAAATGCATAATAAATGTAACATAGGACTCCTATGTTTAATCAGTTTTTGAGTAATAATTTCTAAAACACCTCCCATAAATCCAATCATGCCCTTGTCTTGGGATGTGGACAATGAGTTAGAAGAGAAATGCTTGTTGGGGGCGAAGTATGGCAGAAACTTTGAGGGCTCTGAATCGCTAAGGTAATTGTGAAGGCCAATATGGATCTTGAAAACCAGCTAAAGAGGGTGGTCCTCCAAGTTGGATGTTAGGCAAAGGGTGCGTAACCCATTACTGTAAAAAGAATCTTGCTATGCTCTCTAAAAATATTGAAAAAGTTGGTTAGAAAGCTAAACAACGAAAATGACTATGATTGCAGACAGTAAAATTTGATAAATGGAATGTACAAAATATGATTGACTTAGAGCATTAATGGAAACAAATAAGAAAGGCACTGGTTTATGGAACATGCGGGGAATATGTGCCCATATGAAGTGGAGTAAATAAAGATATCAGGGCACAGGCTGGTGTATCTGTATTAATCAGAAAGAAATGAAAAAATAATATTAAGGACTGTGAAACAGTGAATCAAACATTGATAAAAATGATATGCAATATTTTTAGAATTCTTTTAGTATTTTTAGGAACATAGGCTCCAGCTGAAGATACACCAATACATTATACAGCTGAATATTTTGAACAGCTTAATGGTTAATGGAAACCTGCAGAGATAACCGAGAACCTTGCGTAGTATGTCTGAATGGTAGAATAGACAGAAGACTTGAAGACCTGAGAGTGGGCCCAGTTGGTGAAGGAATTGAGAATGATAGTGGTATTGATAGCTGTGTGTGAAATATGGATTGCCAGATAATGAATTCATACTTTCAGTTTACTTGGGAGCATCCAACTATGGACTTGAAATCTGTTGTAGATTATTGTATAACAAAATCAGGAAATGCTGCATTGTGAAGGACATACTAGTATAGAGAAGTGCTGAATGTAGCATAGTATTCAAGTAATAAATCCAGGCAGGACCAAAAGAAGGCTGCAGATAGAAAAGTAGGGAGTCATATTAGGACACCACTATATATGCTTAGTCTTCTTCAAGATGAAAGCATTATTACATTGTACCAGAATTGATTAGATAAAAAGTTGGACCCATAAGAAAGTGCAGAGCAAATTTACCATCATATCAAAAATATTTTCTATGATGCAGCCTTAGAAGTACTTAGCATTGAGAAGAAAGTGGTTAATTGTAAGGCAAAATGGATGACAGAAAGTGCAGAGCAAATTTACCATGATATCAAAAATATTTTCCATGATGCAGCCTTAGAAGTACTTAGCATTGAGAAGAAAGAGGTTAATTGTAAGGCAAAATGGATGACCAGAGAAGCCATAGAGATAATTGAAGAAAAGAAAGAGGCTTATAAGCTCCAGAAAGACAAGAAGATAGAGATAAATAGTGAAAAGTTAAGAGACAAGCTAAAAAGGGTTTTATGAAATATAAAGAAGAAAGTTGGGATAAAGTCTGCTCTGAAATCAACCAACCATTCACTTAGCTATAACAGATCAGAACATGAAATGAAATGGAGTTTTATTTATGAATGTTCTTTAATTGATTGAAAGACTGCTTAATTTTGCTCAGAGGCCTCTTTATCGGGCTTGAGGTTCTTTTAAGTGCTGTAAATCCATGATGCGGGATCAAGAGATTTACTTCCCTTCCGAAGAAAGCCATGACAAAGATTTTTACCCCCGAAAAAATCCATCACCGTCCGCCAGGTTTGAACTTGCAACCTTGGGTGCAAGAGGCTAGTATGGTAACCACTACACCATGGAAAGCAACTGTAATAGATCGGCTCATGTTTGGAAGACTATTAGAAAAAGGAAAATGCGTAACTTGCATAAATAACTGAAACATAATAATACAATTTTCTTTCAAATAATTCTATCTATGAAACTATTTCCTTCGTAAAATTTTCTGCAACCTGACAAGCCCTTCCAGCTTATTTATTGTGTTTGAGAGGTAACCAGTCAACAATTTTTTCATTTCCCCAATCTTTACTGACTGCATTCTGGTTTTTTATTGTACATTAAGGGTAACTAATCAAATGTGTGTGTGTGGGGGGGGGGTGTGGGTGGGTGGGTGTGTGTGTGTGAGAGAGTGTGAGAATGTATGAGTGTGAGTGTGTGTGTGTGTGTGTGTTCGTGTTCTTAATATACATTGAACTGAAACTTCATTTATTAGTATTTGCTAATATTTTATACTCTAGGTACTAGGTAATCAATAAGGTACTTGTGTGTTCTTTTTGCAGGAGAAACCAAACACATTTACACAGAATGATAGTGGATTGTAACTATATGCAAAGAGTTATTAAATCTCTTAATGAGAAGATTAAAGAAGCTCTTATACGAAAATTTGGGTCTGAAGTTGACTTAGATAACCTGGAAGAGGCAATCTTAAAGCAGCTAATTGCTGAATTTAGATCACCTGTGGCTGATTTAGTTAGAGAAAAGGAACTGGAGATATATAAGCTGCAGGTTAGAGAATTCTCTTAATTTTGTGGGTAAAAACACTTATGTTAAATGAAAGCAATTTATTGAAAGTAAATTTTTGTTTTTGATTTCTTTACATACAAGAACACAAGGACAAGCAGTGTCATATTAATAAATTTTTTTTCTTTTTTACACCTGTTTGGAACAAACCAGCAATTTTGGGTTTACTATGTTCTACATTTCTGACTTAATACTGATTGATTTTGCATGCTGTGAAGAACACTGTCCTTGTGCTAGAGCCATTTAGTAACATTACTTGAACTTCTCCACATAGAAACTCTTACATTTTCTCTCTCAGCCGTTAACAGTGTTTTAGTATTAATAAAGAAGTTAAAATAGTTATTATTGTTTTACTTATATAAAATAACAATGTTAAACTAATTATACAGATGAGATAAGAATTAAAATAGCTAAATATTATCCACATTCTTCTACAGTAATGTACATTATTTTAATACTTTGGATGGTACAAATAAAAGTAAGCATCTATATGTTTTTACACACCAATTTTAACTTTATACTATGAACTATAGGAATAAAAGTTTGGAGTGTAAACTTAGTTGGGAATACAAACTTAACTTGAATACAAACTTGACTGCATACTCAAAAGAGAGTATGAACTCAGAAAATTATATGACTATAAAAGAAAGTATTACTTTTGGTATGAGTTTACACTTCTCTAAGTTAGGCTAGTAACAGACTCAATCTCATGTTGTTCATGAGTATACTTGCCAGACATTCCATATTATTTTTTCAATAAGGGAAAATTCTATCCCATACTACTACCATACAGGATGTCAAAAATCCTGTATTTCATTCTTTTAGAGATTGTGTTTTAAAAAGTATGCATGTTCATTTGTTGCTATTGGTAACACATGATAACATGGTCATGTCACAGTGCCGGCTGAGTACATGGTCATGTTACACGATAATGTGGTCAAGCCAAAAACCTACATAAAAACTTTAGTTGAGAATGTGTTAGGACCAAAAAGTTTAAGGGACTTTCTTTTAAGAATAACTTTGTGTATTTTAAGATAATTTAAGGTTTTGAATGGTCCAATATTTATAAAGAAATTATTAACATTTGGAGGATCAATGCTCTAGAAATGTGGTGGTGGACCAGCAAATGCCCATAGTTAGACTTTGAACTACTAGGCCATTGTTCCTATCTACAGAGAGAATGCTTTGTATCTGTTGAATCTGTTAAACATAGATGCCAACACCCAATGCTGCTATAACTATTAGAACTAGAAATTGAGCACCTGGTGATATAACACTCCATTGTTTTCAAATGGGATAGTAATGTGGACTTATAGATCACATTCTACACCAGGCATGGGTAGCTAGGAAAGTAGGGGAGTGGAACACTTCTACCCACTCCACTTAGCAGATAGAAGTCACTTGATGCGAAATGTGAATACAACTGTACCTATAGAGTCACTAGTGATGTATAATTATGTCTGTCGCCCTCTGTGGTGTAGTGGTTACCATGCTAGCTTCATATACCCAAGGTCGTGGGTTCAAACCTCATGGAGGATGATGGATTTTTTCGGGCATAACAATTTTTAGCATGGCTTACTTCAGAAGGGAAGTAAAGCTGCTGGTCCCATGCTGTAGATTTACAGCACATAAAAGAACCTCAAGCCTGATAGGCCTCTAAGCAAAATTAAGCGTTCTTTCACACCCAGTATAGAATGGGATGCTGAGAGCCACCGCAGTTAAAGAGCGTCCATGAATAAAATGCCATTTCATTTTTAATTATGTCTACTCTGTTAAATTGTATACAATAGTATATTTTAATACTGAAAATGTTCTTTACATGCAAATTCATACATTAATATTGGAGAACAAATTATATCATACTGTAAATGGTATAAGATTGTAATACTGCTTAGAATCACAATTATTGGTGCTGCAAGTAGTTAAAAGCACACACTATTTACAAGATGCCATTCACACTTCTGCTGAAAACAATTTAAAAATACTCAATATTAATGAATGTTTAGGTATATACAAAATATCTAGGTATGTATATAGATGTGATGAAAACACATGAAGATATACAGTGCTTGCAAAATCCTACACATTAATACTTACAATGAAGAGCTTATTTTGCAATATAAAATCATAAGAGTCCTGAAAACATGAGAAAAAATACTTTATGTTCAAAAACATATGCATCAGTAGTAAAAGCTTTCAAATATGCACATTCTTAATGTTTTTTATTCTGGTGCCTACACCTCTTATTTTCAACTAAGTATTCTATGTTTGTTTTGATAGTATTGCCAGCAAGATGCAATATAGAGAACAGATACTATTATTTAAATTAAAGTAGACCATTGAATTGTTTTACTTTGGTTCATTATTGAAAATAGTTGTTCACATCTGTATAGAACCACACATGGACATTATGTGTTCAGCAAATTGTTTCATGTAAGAATATGCATCCATGGTTAGGAGCAGATAAGTGATGGGGAAGTTGACAGTTGTCTTCTATAACTGGATCACAATACAGTTGGAGGCAAGATTTTAGAAGACCATCTAGATACTGCTAGCAACTAAAGCTGAGCTAGAGGTTAAGAAATACCTGATATTCTGAAAATGTCAGCTACCTAGGCTAATAGTTTCAATATCTAGAGCATTCAGGACAGAATAGCCACCAGACAAGATTTTTGGCTACAGTGGCAGGTAACTTCCATCTTATGCAGCACAACCAGTGTGAAACGCGAAGAGGACCACATGAAGCATCTTCATGGCATATATGAGACCTACCATTGGGGTCTGTAGACCTTGAGGACCTCACACCATTATGACTCAATCAGTCAGGGCTTCCATGAAGACAATGTGCTATGGCTATACTACCAAGTGTAGTTCAAGAGCTGATGTCCCAAGCTTCTACAACTCAGGCAAGAACCCTAATAAGGGAATCAGTGCCATGTTACTAAATCTAACAACTGCCCAGATGAAAGACATAAATCGTGCATCTGGATTACCTAGTTGGGTTAGTTTTGAGATGGGAACAGCACCATGTAGCTAACATCAGATAACTTTTTTACTTCATTTTTATATTAATGATGGGAGCATCAGACACATTGGATGAATGAAATTTGTCATTAATCAGCATAAAATGCTTTTTTATATTTCATACAGTAATACACCTTCCTCATTTTCGTTAGACACATTCAGATAAATTTCTATCCTCAGGACCTTACCCTCAAACACACTGGTTATTGGTGTATAATAATCCTGTTTAACTAATTCTAGATAATCCCATTCCTACTCTACTCCTTTCACTATCTGAAATTCCAAACCAGTTCTCATGCACCTTTCCTAAGTATTTTCCGCAAATTATAATAAATTCTCTTCTTTTATAATTAAACATACTTTTTACTAATTCCTATTTCCCTATATTATCCAATTTATCAAAACTCAGTTCACTCCTCCTCTGTTTTCCTCCAATTATACCTTTGTTTTCCTTCATTTAAAAACTCAATGCAGAGATTCCTCAATATCCCCACACAGTGAGAATACATCATCATAATCCACTCTTAACCCCCTTAATTTTAGCACACTATTCTTGCCTAAACATAATTTTTCTCCTTGATCCACTGCTCCCCATCATAGCTACTGTGATGTCATGCCTTTTCTCCTTCTCTTGTCAAATTTCTGAATGGTAGCATGTGTGTTGTTTCTACCAAGTTATTCTGCATCATCTGCTGTGTCAGCACTTGTATCTTTCCCTCCATCCATACTTGTATAGGTGCCTTTTATAAACACGTTACCTTCATGCCTTGCTCTTTTCATTCCTGCAGTAAAACCGATCTGGTTTCCCATACTTGCTTGCCAAAAACCTGTTCAATAAAAGTGTTGATACCCTTCAAATGTTTCATCCTAGTAAAACATTCTATTCAGATTTCATAGTTCACAATTTCACAAGAATAGGTCTCGGTTTCAATCTCTTCTTCCTACTCTAAAGAGATCCACCATTTTCGAGATAGTTCTAAATCCAATTTTTCTCTGTCGCCCTCCGTGGTGTAATGGTTACCATGCTAGCTTCATATACCCAAGGTCGCGGGTTCAAACCCGGCAGAGGACGATGGATTTTCTCGGGTGTAAAAATCCTTAGCATGGCTTCCTTCGGAAGGGAAGTAAAGCCGAGCCGTTGGTCCTGTGTCGTAGATTTACGGCAAGTAAAAGAACCTCAAGCCTTATAAGAGAGGCCTCTGAGCAAAATTAAGCGGTCTTTCACGCCCAGTATAGAATGGGATGCTGAGAACCACAGCAGTTAAAGAGCGTCCATAAATAACACACCATTTCCATTTCCAATTTTTCTCTGAATATGTTTTCCATTAAAAAGTCCAGTCTTTCTTTTACTGTTCTTCTATTCCAAAAATAATTAAATTCCTCTTCAATTCTGCTTACCATCTTTCCAATCTTTGTTGACCTTTGCATTCAATCAGATCCTTTCCAATTTTATTTCTTCCATTCTTCCCTATATTTTATCATCCATTCTTTTTTCCATTTTCCTTAGATCTTAATTTCTTTTGTGATTTCCTTTATCATTTCCAACATAGCTCCTATTTCTGGCCTGGAGTTCACTTTTACATTACCAATAATTAGCAGTGTCAATAATTCAAATGTTACGTATGTGAACATTGTGATTTCACTACTGTCTCCAGTCCCATATGAATGTGGTTTCAGATAATTGAATAACTCAATTCTCATTTTACAGATCGCAACTTCAACACCCATTATTATAGCTGTGCAAACCTGAGAGTTCTTCACATAAATATCCATCTCTTATGCACTCTCATCAGCAATTTCATCAGAAGATTAGAGGCAGTCTTGGATATACAGCTCCATGACGTTTCAAGAAAATCAACATTCTTGTAGAAAGGATCAGAACAGTGCAATAACAACTGATTGAGAAGGCTGTGAGCAATCAGATACCAACTTAAATTGCTACATAGCACTCAGCTTAGTTTTGGTCAAATCTGGGAGGGATAGCAGAGGGACATTGCACTCAATGCAGAAAGATAGTTGGGGATTTTCTAAGCAGTAGAAAAAAATAATTAAGCAATATGTAAAATAGAAAGGCAGAATAAGAGTGAAAAGTTCGGTGCCACAGCTAGGACTTGAACAATGGATTTTCAGTTTTCCATATTATTGCTATATTCAGCTACCATACTAACATGCCAATATAACATTAAATTCTCCAACTGACTGAATTTTTGGGCAAACCACAAGGCATTCTTAAATTAATTTTAAGGTAATATACCTCAATGGCAATTTACAATTTCATAAACACTTGAATTTTTCTTGGTAAATCACAAGGCATTTTTAAATTAATTTTTTAAAAACAAACTCTTCAAATACCTACTTAAGCAATACTGTAATTCCTAAAAACTTGACTATAGAAAATCCTTATGACGTTTGTTTAAACATTGCATTAAGTTTAATTACATACTCACACAAAATAGGTTAAAAATTATATATATATATAAAATTTATGTTTATGTACTACTTTTTATAGGTTTTATTCTATGTACTTTTCTTACTACCTCACTAAAGGGCAGTCCCTACCTAGAGCAATACGTTCATTGAGACATTCTATGTAAATAAATAAAATAAAATAAAAATACCTCAATGGCAATTTACAATATTTTTAACACTTAAGTCCCAGGCTTCATATGAGGATCCGCTGATAAGTCCCAGGCCTCACACCCAGTTAGTTGGTAGCATCGTAAAGTTTAGCTCTAGACTAGCTTGTATCCATAGTTACAGGTCAATAGCTTGTTTATTTTTCGAATAACAGTATTTTAAACAAGACAACTTCAGAGTTTTCACAAAAATGGAGTTTGGAAAAATGAACAGTGATTAAATACTTCCATTTGAAACGCTTAACGCCTAAAGAAATCAAGGAGGAAATGGACAGTACATTAAAAGACTCTGCCCCTTCATATTCAATGGTTAAAGGTGGGTTGCACAGTTTAAAATGGGATGTATGAGCACTAGTGATGAGCTCGCTCTGGTCCCCTGTAGAAGCGACAAGTGATCATTGAAACAATTCATCTTTTAGTACTAGAAAACTGCAGATTAAAGTTGTTTGAGATAGCAGAGGCTGTAAACAAATCAAAAGAACTTGTAGGGAATATTTTAAGTAATGTTGTGGGCTTTCACAAGGTCTGTGCAAGATGGGTGCTGTATTTGTTGACACCTGATCAAAAGTTGCAAAGAAAAACTGTTTCTGTTGAGAATGTGGAGCTCTACTGTTAAAATTCCAGTGTATTGTTGAGACGGCTTATTACCATGGATGAAACTTGGATACATCACTACACTCCAGAAAGTAAATCAAAGTCAAAACAGTAGATTATGCCAGGTGAACCAACTCCAAAAAAGGCAAAGTCAAGGTTATGGTGAATGTTTTCTGGGATGCACAGGGAATTATTTTTATTGATTACTTGGAAAAGGGTAAAAGTATCACTGGTAGCTACTATGCAAGCTTACTGCAACATTTGAGTGATAAAGTGAAAAGAAAAAGACCTCATTTGGCCAACAAAAAAAATTGTGTTTCATCACAACAATGCTCCGGCCCATTGTTCAATCATTGCAATGGGAAAAATGTGCGAATTAAAGTTGGAATTGCTTGAACATCTACCCTATTCACCAGATTTAGCACCCATTGACTACCACCTGTTCCCAAACCTCAAAAAATTTCTTGGAGTATGAAGATTTCACAGCAACGAGGAGGTCATTGATACAGTAAACAGCTATTTTGAGGACCTTGATAATTGCACTACAGAGATGGTTTAATTAAATTAGAACACCATATGTTAGCCTTTTTGGAGATAATGTTGAGAAATAAAGCAAAAAAAAAAATTTTAAATTGTGCGTGTGCATGCGTGCATGTCCCATAATTCAACCACACAAATTGACAGATTGTAGAGGGGTCCAGATAAATAATTTGAGATAGGGAATCTATGGGCTATGGGTTCTAAATTGTTTGCTACAGCATAAAATTCACTAAGGGTTAGCATGCCACTGATCAAACCACCATGAGCCATTAACCTGAACATTTGAATTTTGGAGAGCATAGAAGTGGCATTATTTAGCACTATGGTTGGCATGTAAGCATTGGTTTAAGATGTTGAGGGAGTTGTAGGTTCAAGTCTCTGAAGATACCTTTATTTTTAAGGTGTCTCCTTTATATGAATGATACAATGAGTCATTCATATTTTGCTGTGTTACTCAATATGATTTTTCATATTGACAAAATAAATGTAATGTACAATTGGCATGTAGAAATGGAGAATGTTTGAATAACAATTACAGTAAACCAGAAGGGGTGTTTAGTGCACTTACTCTAGAAGGAGTTTCTGAAATACAGTGTATCGCACATTGACATGTTAAGTACATACACATTATAATTGTAGGTGCACAGTTTATAATGTACGAAACAATATCATCATTGTATCAAATGAATTTCAAATGAAATACATTACAAATCACCATCTCCATAGTAAAACAAGTACTTACATAAATTAATTATGAGCTATGCACTAGAAAGGAAAGTGCATTCTATCTTTTCATCTCTGCATAAAAGGCAAATAAAAGGAGACTTTGAGAAATAACACATCTGAAGCCAAAATACAGCACATTACCAGAGGATCTGCTCTGTGTAATGATTTGCAACATCCCTACAGAGATTACACCTATGAAGCACAACAGCGTAGGACCACAGTAGCTCAAAAGGTTAGAACAACATGATACCTATATAACCGAACCAAAGTACTGCTATTGAATGCTAGCAATAGCAGAGTTTCTTTTTATTCCTCCGCTAAAACTATAGTTTAGTTTCTATATTTCAAAGTGCACATTATATAAATGTTTTCAACAAACCTAATTGTTTTATTACATTAATCTATGCAGGTGCCTTGACAAACAATAATTTTATTGAAAATTGAACATTATGTAGATTTCATTTAGTCTTTTGCAAGTAATTTGTCCTGGAGGGTTTATTGTCTTGACTTCAAAAATGTAAAAATAAGCATATTAGTACAAGTCAAATAGTGTACCTCTTTGAGAAAATCAAAAAAATTAAAAAAACTAAACAATGGAAACTTCAGAGAGTGGTGCGATCTTATTATCAGAGAGTTGATGACCAGCACTATACCGCACCAGTATGTTTTAGCGGGCCTCTCTAGCTAACTGCAGGTCATCTGAAATTTACCAAATGGTTATCAGTGGCCTGCACATCCTCAAAGAACACACAATTTTGCCAAAATTACAAGTACAATAGTATTAAAATATATTGTATTGATTGTGCACCATTACTGCATTCCTTTGGCTACTGGCATACCAATGAGGTATTCTGAATGAAAATTGGACAGACACATCCACATTATTTTAAATTATAGCAACTGATGTGCAATCCAGAACTTTGACATTTGGCAAGAGGGACAATAGGTCCCTATCTCAAAGCTTTGTTCTAGGAACCCTCTACAATCCTCCCAATTTGTGCGGTTGAATTCTGAGATACCTGTATATATTGTACTTGTTCCTTTTATAACAATTTTGAAGGCCCATCTGTTTGGTGTGGATAATTATCTACCTCAGATTCAAGAGGTTCTAAGTTGAAACCTGTTATGATGTTTTAACTGAATAGGTTAAAGCTCCCTTCTTGAAAATAAAAAAATGTAAATAACGTATTATTTATGGATGCTCTTTAATTACTGTGGTTCTCAGTATCCTATTCTAAATTGGGAGTGAAAGACTGCTTAATTTTGCTCAGAGGCCTCTATCAGGCTTGAGGTTATTTTACGTGCTATAAATCTATGACATGGGACCAATGGCTTTACTCCCCTTCTGAAGGAAACCGTGCTAAGGATTTTTACACCCGAAAAAATCCATCGTCCTCTACCAGGTTTGAACCCGCAACCTAGGATATATGAAGTTAGCATAGTAACCATTACACCACTGAGGGTGACTCCCTTCTTGAGAAGATGAATTTTAGATAACTCTAAGTGCTCTAAGGACCCCAGGTTGTTTGGATATCATTTCATTAATTTCATTCATTCATTCATCCATCATCCAGTATAACCTACCTGGTTAAAGGAATTTAAACTTCAAGAAAGAAAGGGGGAAAATATTCATTTATGCATTTATGGTGTTTGTGTTATAGGAGCAACTGCAGAAGAAAAAGGAAGATTTAGCCAGAGCTATTCAAGAAAATACAGAAAAGCTTCATCTTTTGGCCATATTGGAGGAAGAAAAGGTCAAGCTAGAAGAGATTTTAAGACTGCAAAAACTTAAACCGGTAATATATTATCTAGTCAAGAATGAAAAAGAACTGTTAAAATGCTATTGTTTCTTAAGTTTTCTGAAAAATATATAATAATATGCTCCAACATATTTACAGAACACAAATAATGCTTTAACAGTTGAACACTAAGATTTGTTAGTTATGTTTATTACTAAGAGATTTTATTATTATGTAATGTCCCACATAAATTACTGGGACAGAAATTATTTTAATTCAACCCTCCTTTAATTACATGCTTTATAGTTAAAAGACAACTCCTTATTTAACATTGTCAACACAAATAATAAATAAAAGCAGAATTGACTAAATTGATTCAGATAATAAAAATAATCAGTAATACATGCCATATGTATCCTTCCAAGGAACAAATTTCTGAAATGAGTCACTGCCCACTGATCTTTGAATCAGAAAAATAATACATATGGGTATAAATTGAAAATAATTTCATTTAAATATTGTTTTCATGGACCACCTATTTTACATATCCCTCCCTCTTTTTCCAAATAGAAGATTGATTAGATAAGAAATTTAATACAAACTATACTTTCTTCTATTAGAAGTATCTGGCCCTGAAGGTTGACCCCCTCCCCAAGGACATGGGATTGGGGTTCCTGGTGTCCGAGTCATACTCTTGATTAAGTAACTCTTACAGGTGAGAGAGCTTCTGCCAAGTGCCCAAATAACTTCTGTTCACAAGTGTGTGTGACTCTGTGAACACAGCCTGAGGGACACAATGAAGAATTAAGATAGGGCATGAATTTATTGAGATTAGGTCATTTATCCCAAAACTGATCAGAGGCTATAAGTGTTACTTTGGACACACTAATGATTTTTGTAATGGTGAGATTACTTGCATCAACTTCAGAGACTTCTTGCGCAATGGAGCATGCATATCAGTTCCATCTTGCATTAACTGCAGCTGTGAACATCCATCAAGTTCCCAAGAATATACCTATTCTGCAGACGAAAGAGTACTCTAAGAGATCCAGATTAGAGAGAAGATGTGCTTTTTGGAAGCCCAGAATTTCCTGTGCATCCACCAACCCTTTGTCGCAAAATCCAGTACCTATAGCTCAATTGCAGATAAACCAGTACCAAGTCCAGAAATTGCAACCCAGACCAGCCATATTAGCATGACCACCATTGCAGAAAAGATTCTAGTAGCTGAACCTATTCCAAATCAACATCTATATGTGCATAATATCTGCAAAGTTCATTAATCAAAAGAACACTGTTCAAATCACAAACAAGACTGTCAATCTCAACTAATAAGACTGGCAAGCCCATATTGTACACTGCACCACCAATTAAGTTCAAGACCAGGTGTGACAGGACTGACTTCCCAAAAGAAAAGTGAAAAATCTGCTCCCAGGACAAAAAAATTCCATGATCATTTCCTTAGAGATATTCTTCTGAGGAATCTTTTGAGAAGAACTCAGGTCGGCGACTTTCAACTTTGTCAGCATCAGCTTCCAATAGGTTCAAGGCTCATGAACTGAATTGGAGAGGGACTCTCCCCATGAAGAGGTTGGAGCAGGATTCTGTTCACACTGCGTGAATGACAATAAAAAAGAGGCAGGATCAACCTGCAGTAAAAGATGTTAGCCCAACACCAAAGAAAAGGGTTAATTCGATTTAACCATCATTGCCCTCAATGTAAAAGAGTCCTATGACTGAGAACTTATCTCATTATAATTACCATGGCTATCCTACAGTGGAGAATACATGGAATTAGAGCACATTGACCAGAGATTGAACTGTTGCTCAAAAGAATAAGCCTTTGGTTGTATTAATACAACAATTAATAATTGTAACAATTCTCCACATATCTTTTTTAAATCCAAGGACTAGTTTCACAATAAAAGGGTCTATTACACCATTTTTATTGAAAAAATTAGTCCTTGGATTTAAAAAAGATAAGTGGAGAATTGTTACAATTATTCATTGTTATATTAATATTTGTGTTACTTCACTGTTTCTGGCTTCCTTTCTACATATTAAAACTTTAGTTGTATGTTTACTAGACACTAAGCTTTGTCCTAAGGCAGATATAAGGTATTTGTGGAATCTGTATCCTTACAGACTGACAGCCAGTCAGTCACTGTAAGGATTATACTGCCAACCATCTGATTCACTATCTGTAGTATTTTTCTGCCTCCATCTGATGACCTTTCGCTCACTAATTTAGAAGATCTAGTTTCCCAGGTGCCAACACATTTTCTGACAGTGGGAGATATCAATTCCCACTCCGCTCTTTAGGGCTCACTTTGGGCTTGTGGGAGAGGCAAATTGATTGCCAATTTTTTGGATAATTGTTACCTAACCCATTTGAACGCTGGGGAGCCTACATTTTTTTCTGACTCCTTCAATAGTTTTCATACCTTGATTTAGCAGTTTGTGCTCACACATTTGGAAAATTTCTTACCAAGGAATGTCATCTCTGATATATGTCCCTCCTCCCTGGTCTAAGGGTAACATGATATCCTATCGTCCCCAAAGTATAGGCTCAAACCTGGTGGAGGGTGCAGGATTTATTTTTCAGCATAAAAAATCCTTAGAATAGCTTCCTTTGGCATCGAAGTGAAGCCAGAGGTCCTGTATCATAGATTTACAGCATGTGAAAGAACTGAAGACCAATAAAGGCCTCAGAGCAAAATTAAAATAGTCTTTTATGCTCAATATAGAATGGGATGCTTAGAAGCATAGCAGCTAAAGAGCGTCCATAAATAAAACTCAATTTCATATAATCTCTAATTACACTCTAGTAGCACTTTCCATGTCATATTAGCCTCTTAATGCCAGATATTTGTTCCAATCATTTGTCTAGATGCCACATGGATCAGGACAACTGGAATCTTCTACTCCCAGTTAGCTGTGTTTAATCATATAATGAGCAAGCAATCTGTGAATATTCCAACCAAACATCTAACAGAGACCATTCTTTCTTCTGTTGAGCAATCTAAAATGCTATACATATATACAGAAGTGCTCTCAGGATTTTCTAACACCACCTACACTGAATAACCTAATCTAATACAAGAAGATGCATGCTAAGTCTAGACAAGTTGTTAAAAATAGCAAAAAGATAACATGGTATACTAAATCCTTTGGCAGTGTGCAGGAGTATTAATACATTAATACATTTGACATGGCTAATTCCTTTGTTAGTATTTTTTGCTCAAGTTTCCAGCTCAATAACTGTCCATAAGAGTATTTTCCGATGAAGACTCAGATGGAATCTCAAGGTTTCTCGTTTTGTTCTGGAAATCTTGAAGATTACAAACATCCTTTCATCATTGCAGAGTTAGACCACACATTTTCATCTTCAGGACCAGGATCAGATTATGGTGCCAGCAGAGACACTCTAAAATCCTTACCTTATAGTAAGTGCTGAAAATGTTGACCTTCTGTTCAAAAAGGCAGCAAATCTTATAAAAATGTTCTTGTTCACTCGCCTAAGCATAGCAGTGGGAGTCCTTGTTATGTCTTGCATGATATCACTAAGCTCCTGCAGTCTATGGTGATTAGAACAATATATTTCATTTTTCAAAGAACCCCATAAATAAAAATCACAATTACTTAGGTTAGGGTAAGGAGGGTACCACAAACCAACACTTAAAATTCTGTCATGACATACCTCTCTTATTTCATTTAGTTCTGTAGCCATGTGTGCCATTGTGGTTAGTCCCAACAAGGTTCCGCTGCTAAATTTAGGCATGCGAGCGAGAACATTTTTGTAAGATATGCTGCCTATGTGAGAGCAGAAGATCAACATTTCTGGTATTTTCTAGGTAATAAGGATTTTAGTGCATTGGTATCACTTTACTGTAGTTCTCTTGTGCAGTGTAAAGAGGATGCAAGAGGGATTACTATATAATTTAGTGACCCTATAATACTTGGTAAAGAAAATAAAAATAGAGCCAGAGAGCCAAATTACTTTAGAAGCAAACAAAATACTCAAGATTAATGTTTTCTTTAAGGAAAATATAAGAGAAAACTTAAGAATACAAAAGAAAGTTCACCTCTGTTATATTGACTTAGAAAATGCTTTCAATAGAGTACCTTGAAGTAAATTGTGGGAAGTTCTAAGGGAACAAAAATATTGAAGGAAAATGAATATCTGGTATACAAAGCTTTTATGATGACTGCACAAGTAACTTACACTCTAAACACTCTAAACAATTTCACACAGCTATGGGTATGAGACAAGACTGTATCTTGAGCCATATACTATTTATTATTTTACGGGATGATCTTAAAAAGAGTGCGCAAAGAACCCAAAATATTATAGTAGCAATTGATTCATGAAGCCTATAGGTATCACTGTTACCTTTTGCAGATGATTTAGTTTTAATGGCTAAAAGGGAAAAAGACTTGCAATGCAATTTAAATCTATAGAATAAAAATTAGGTAAATGAATACAAAAATTAGTACCAGCAAAACCAAATCCATGGTATTAATCAAAGAGCCTAAGAAGCACAAAATACAGAAGAGTAGGAAATAGAACAGGTAGCAAATTTGAAATATTTGGACTCTTGGGATAATGGCATACAGAAGTCTACATTGCCTATGTCTAAAATCTGTACTTTTTTTTTAGAATTGTTGTCAATTTACAATGATCAAATTTTTATCTTCACCTAAGTGCAGCAACAGTTGGATGTGCCTATGATTATGGAACAGAACGGTATACATATTGTTTTCATAGTAGTACTTCCATTTATAGTGTAGATCGAATGTTGTGTACTGACCCATTTTGTATGTGCATCTGTCAGTCTACCATTTATTAAAATAATTTAATCCTCTAGCATATCTTTGGGAATCTTTGCAACTACTGTCAGCCTAGTAGAAATCCTGACAGATAATACCATAGAACCCAAAAAGATTTTTAAGTTGTTTTCAAAGGTTAACATTAAAAATCTGGATTTAGTCACATATATAATTGCAAAATTTTTATAACCTTTTTGGCTAGTTTTGTAAATTGATCTTTATTTTTCGCTTTTGCCATGATTATATACAAAGAATTTTTTATCTGGTCTTTACTATGATTTATTTTTACTTTTGTATTAATCTTTATCTCTAGAGTTTGTCATGATTTGTTTTATAGGGGAGATAATGGTCTTGTAGTTGAGCACCCTTAAAAACACACACACACACACGCACATGCACACACACATGTGCTCGCACACACACACACACAATCATTAGAGACATTTTTGAGAAAAACAAATTTTTTTCAAAATTTTTTCAATGTAAAGGGTAGTTTGGGGTGGAGTATCACATCCTTGGAAGATATTAAACATAAATACCAAATTTGATATTTAACAGTCTGTAACAGACCTTTTTCTAAAAATGCTTTTTGGGGGAGATTCAGAGGATCTCAAAACATATTTCTGGTGAAATCTCGACATCAGATTTTTGGGTGGAATACAATACCTTCTTTAGCTACTATATACAATGTATGTACATACCCACATGCTAGAGAAAGTAAAAAGGAACTTATAAGCTCTATTGCAGATTATTTTCTGATGTGTCCAATGGGACAAATGTTGTTTCCATGGATCAATTGCTTCTTTATTTCAGCTCACTCTTATTTCCGCATATGCTCATCAAACATCTCATATTTCTGTGCTCTTTTGTATCTGCAAGCAATGCTCGCACACTCACAGATTTGCTAGGATTAAAATTCAATGCAGAGTAATGAATGAGCCATGTGAAGGGGCAGATCCATAAATTATTATCCTAACCATTTTCTAGGGTTAATAAAGACAAAAACTATTTTTAAATTTTTAAAAGTCATCCTTTATTGCAATATAATTTTTACATCTTTGAATTAAATTTCAGTTCCCCTCAAAAAATATCAGAAATCTTGTCTGTAAAATTGTATAAGTAGCATTTATCACAAAGGCCTGTCCTCACAAAATAAAGTTTTACTTCAACTAATCAATTTAAACCAACTTATAGTTATAAAATAAAAACTATTCCAATAAATGTATTTTCTTGTTAACCCCAATTACTATGTACTGTGGAATGGGTCTATGTAACTATTACATAGACCCATAATAGGTAAGGATTACATTTATCTCCATTACTTATCATGATAATTCTTCTATGGAATTGCATTACTATAGTACCCTCTTTCTCACCTGGTATTTACCACTCACTACTATTCACTATGTGATATTTACTCTTCTCAAAATCTATTTCAATTAAATAACAGGATGATTTACAATATCATATGTTTCCATGGTAAACTGAATTAAGGGATGCTAAATAGTATTACAAATAATTTTTTTTCTGTTCTTATTTTTGCAGGAAAGCCTAGATTTTGAGAAGGAAAATGAATATCTGTCTGATATTGAAAAACTAACTGAAATTAAAAAACTACAAGCAGAGCAAATAGAAGCCATGAAGGATGAAATTAGAGTGTTAAGTTGGAAGATCCCACCCCTTCCTCGCATAGTTAAACATAAGAAAGCACATACTCCACCTGCACACTCATTACCAGTAGCTGATGATGCTAGCAAACAGGAAGAGCCTGAGTCAGGCGAAGAGACTGATTCAACATATTTAATAGATATGCTTAGGGAAGTCACAGATTCTCTTCCTGTTGCAATTGAGCAGCCAGTGCCTGAAAAGCTTGATGCTGAAGATGTAAGGAGAATCTTGAGTGATATAATAAGTACCTTAGAACTAAAGAAGCCTTCTTCACAAGCTATTGGTATTATAAAGGAAGTAACTGGTGGTATACTGGATAGATTAGATGTAAGCAAGCCTGATACAACCACTTCAACGCTAGTAAAGGATATCATTTATGAGAGTTTAGATAAAGCAATTTCAGTTGAGAAGCATAGTTCAGCTCAGGAAATTGTTGTGGATGTGGTAGAAAGTGTTACTGTATCATTAGAGTCTAGTCAAACTAACATAATAAGGGATGTTTTAAATGAAATAATTTCAAAGTTTTTTGCAAAGGAAGAGATGATAGAAGAAATTATGCATAAAATGATTCAAGATGCTGGCAGTGGCTCCAGACCACATCCTTCTGGTATAGTGAAGGAAATGGCAGACTGGGTTGTTCAGAAGCAAATGTTCGAACAAGAGGTACCTAAAACAAAACTAGAAGAAACATTATTGAAAGCTAAAGAAAAACTAGAAGCAGCAGTTAGCTCTGAACAATCAGAAAGTGTTAAGAAAATAATTTTAAACATACTGAATGATTTTGATTTAAAGATGCATAGTATTACCTCTGATGTAATTACTGTGAGAAATATCATTGATATTTTTGTAGATGAAACATTATGCAAAAATACAGACACCAAAGATATTTCACAAATTCAGGTCATTTTTTCAAACATCATTATATCAGCTTTAGAAGACATACATAGCGCTGATGCTCAAGAAATATCTGAATCTAATCTTAGTGAAGAGGAAGATACCACAGAGTCAGATATTCAGCATACTGAGTAAATTGGGTTATATACCCAAAAGAAATATAATTTGAGAGATTACTAAAGCTCATTTAATAGAAGAATAACTTTTCAATGGATATACTTTTTAATGCAGTTCTCTAATGCATTCAACTGTTTTTTTTATAAAAATGAAGTTATCGAATACCTCAATAGGTTTTGTAGAAATTAGTTACAATACTTTTGGTTAAGTTTTGTTTAATAACTTCTATTTTTTTCTTTCATAGTTATTTCTGTTAATCCATTTTATATATATCAAAGGAAAGAAATTGCCTCATTCAAAGGAATTACAAAAGAATCTAAAAGAGTATAACTGCAGTGGAAAATGCAAAAATGGGTAGGAGTCTTAAAATTCATTAACCAACTTTTCTACTTTGCATTTTCCACATTTTTTTTCTGTAGGAAATATAAGTGACAATTTACTAAGTAATGTATAATGGTAAGCACAATCTTATACCTACTTTAAATAATCAGAGCAGCCATAAATTACTGATTTAAAATATATCCAGAGAGAATGTGTTTTTATGGCAATTAATTCATGATTTCTTGTTAGGTATATTTGTGTGTTAATGCTATATAATGTAAAATTTGTTATCTAGCAATGACATTGCCATTGCTGTGTTATACAAATATAATATGAGTAATCATTTTGTTTTTAAACTTCCTCTGTTTTAATCATGACACAGTAAAAGATGTACCTAATACACAATCTATTGTTATTTTGATAAATCAATATGTTTTCTTTGTTTGATTTTTTAAAGGGTGAGTTATAAGTAACACAAATTATATTAGTAACTAAAATTAATGCAAGTATCTAATCTTTATTTACTTACTAAAATTTATTCACAATTTGTAATTTAATATGCTGCACATTCTTGAGTTACAGTAATTGATATGGGCCGAGTGAAGTCAAAGAATTTTGCAGCCCTTAATTGCATATGTGAAAGGCACTCATTGTATGAAGTTAAGTATACATTTTCTGCAAACTTTTGTTATTTTATCTATTTTGATAAACTATTCCTGAAAGAAGTATAATTTTATTACTTTATAGATGTATTTAACAATCATTATGATCTTTACCTACAATTTTTATAAAGAAGTAGAGCAAACAACAAGAAAAATAATGAATGTTATAGCTATTGCTAGGAAAGGCATCTCATCGTCAATATTACTTTCAGTTCTCTAAATTATTTTCAAGTAGAAATGAACTAAATAATAATAATATTTATGCAGAATTTTAATGTTTTCACGTCTTTTTGTGCCTAAAGACTATGTAGACATATTAATTAGATCATGTAAGATATAAACACTGAGTTAATATGGACATATCAGAAGAATGAATGAAGATGGGCTACCGAGAAAGGTGTTGAAACAGAGTACACCTGGAAGAAGATGAAAAGGAAGATCTCAAAACTCAATGATACAGGAAATAAGGACTGGAATGAAAGCAAGTGGAAGATATGGAATAGTTGGATGAAGACAAGTGGAGAAAAAAAGGTCTTTAGGCACAGAAACATTATGATGATGATGATGATGATGATGATGATGATGATGATGATGATGATATGCATTATGTCATTATTATTTAAATGAAACATAAACTAAACAATAAAATAAGGCTGAATTTTCCCATTCTTAAAACCAATATTCTAGTGGCAAAATTATAATACCAATGTGATAAGTTTCAAACTTGGCAGATTGCAATGGATTTTTTCAGGCTTAAACACCTTAGCATGGCTTCCTTTGGAAGGGAAGTAAATTTGGTCCTCTGTCATAGACTATGGCATGTAAAATAACCTCAAGCCTGATAAAGAGGCCTCTGAGCAAAATTAAGTAATCTTTCATGCCCAATATAGATTTGGACGCTGAGAGCCCTAGCAGTTAAGAGCACCCATAAACAAAACTCAACTTAATTTAACGTGATAAGAGGGGCTGGAAACATAAAATGGAACTTGTAGCAATAATAATTATTGTTGAATAAAGCAAGGAGTTGCAATAAACTACTCTAAGATATTTATCTTTACATTGCAATATTTATGCAATATTGCTTGCTGTAGCATGTGAAATTATTATGGTTGATTAGTTTCAGGAGCTGTTGCTTCCATTTTCAACCTTGAAGAACTAATCAACTCCACACATACATAGACATATAATTTGGCCACCACTATAATTAGATTCCTCTAAATATCAATTATATTCACATCTTTAAACTATGAAAATTAAAACTTAATAATGAACATAAAAATAAGTTTTGTCTCTTTGAAGTGCATCAGTATGAGCATACAAGTTTTACCATTAATCATATATAAAATAAAACACAACATTACACAATTTAATGTTCATCGTATTTAACCAGTTTGATTCCATTGTAGTATAGGTTCAAGCTCAGTGATCTTAGCCATTTAATTTATCTTATTAATAATTTTTTGGACATATAAAGTGATAATTTTTAAAAATCCCATGATTGTTTCTATCCATTATAAATTCCTGTTTACTCCAAAATTACTGACTGAGGCAGTGATGAATTAACGTGAATAACTCACATCTGGGAGGACGTCGGTTCAATCCCCATCAATCATGCACTCAATGGGGTATTTCATGGTTTACACTTGTCACATAAGCGAATGCTAGGATGCTTATTCTTTATGATTTCCTTTCCATCATTCCCTTTCTTGCCTTTTCCTTATCGTCTTTTAAGTGTGGTTCTAGGTTCGTATGTGATATTGCTGGCAGATGGTGAAATGAAATGGAGCTTTATTTATGGACGCTCTTTAGCTATTGCGGTTCTCAGCATCCTATTCTAAAGTGGGCATGAAAGACCGCTTAATTTTGCTCAGAGGCCTTTCTATCAGGCTTAAGGTACTTTTACATGCCGTAAATCTATGACAGAGGACCAACGGCTTTACTTCCCTTCTGAAGAAAGCCATGCTAAGGATTTTTACACCCATCCTCCGCTGGGTTTGAACCTGCGACCTTGGGTATATGAGGTTAGCATGCTAACCATTACACCATGGTGGACGACTCTGGCAGATGGTGCATATGCTCGTGCACTTTACATGCTGTTCTCAGTATTGAGGTTCCATTGTGGTCACTGTCCTCACAGGGGCAGGGATATTTGATGAGGTTCAGAACCTGTGTTCACAGTTGCATGGATCCTGGTGTCAGGATGAAAAACTTTCAGCCACCATGTTAGGGACTTCAACGCATCTCTGTAGTCTGCCTGTGGCCTCCTGTGCTTCCCTCATTTCACCCCTTCCTCCTGGGGTGAAGTGTTAGCACTCATTTGACCTCTGTAGGTTGTAGTGCATGAGGTATCCCCCACCATTGTCTAGCCTTTGTCTTTACCTCTACATTTATAATCATAATAAACATTTACCTAGAAATTACTTTAAATTAAGCATTTAAGGCTACCAAGCATAGTTACATACAACATTCAAAAGCACCATTAAGTATTAAATCATGTTCAAAACATAAATCATTTATGAGGGGGGACAATGAACATTTTTAGAACACAAAAAGGATTATTTTTAAAAATGTAAATGATTTTATTGATTTTTAAAATGTTCTCCTTTAAATCAATACACTTTTGTATCCAAAGAAACTAGTACATAAAGGAGTTTACCATTTTTCCTGAGGTAATGCAGAAAACAAGTATTCCAATGCTTCATCTAATGACGAAAAAGTGATTCCACATACTTTACTTTTTATTTTTGGAAACTAAAACAAATCACAAGGTGACAGGACTGTTTCTGACCTTAAGAGCATCCAGATACTCAGTTGTTATATTTTACTTTCTCTAGCCATAGGTACAATGTACACCAGTGGACATTAAAAATGAGTCATCCTCAGATTCCAGAAGAACTTCATGCAGCTTCATAGTTCACAATGCACATGAAAAAGCTGTACAATGGTCTGTGACTGACTACATAATGCTTAACTTATGAGTACTGAAAACAGGTCACAAAATAAGTTCTGGTGGCCAAGAGGTTAAGAAGTTCTTGCTTCCACTCTTAAGTTCCTAGGTTGAAATATTGCACTGCTTTTCATTTTTTTATGTTTATTAATTTTATGACTGGATATGTAGAACATAATACTGTATTAATATAACATTCGCATTTGAAGTTATATGCCTATCTATGCACACAAAAACATAATTCTACTAACACTCATGTTAAATAACTAAAAAATATGTAAATAAACTATTATTTTCTAAAACCAAAATACAAAAAACAAACATAATTAATATCGGTTGTACCCACATAGCTGCCCTCAATATTCAGGGCATAGACAAAATTAGATGACTGCAGTAATGTGGTTGAAAAGCTACAAGAACCCAGGCTTTTTGAATTTGTGCCTAGAAGCCATCTTTTGTCCTTTGCTCATCTACAACTAAATTGGAGAACAGCTCCCTTTTTACCTCTACTCACACATTCTCGCATTCCACCACTCTGATATGCTGTCTCTCTGAAAACCAAATTAAAGCCTTTCAAGATGTGTGCAAAGGATGGTTATCTGTAAAAATTCAACAACTCCATCAGGATATCTCATCCTCATGGGAATCCTAATATTATCAAGAATTACGATGTACTGCATCAGGCATCTAGACCATCATGATATCCAGCCCAAACATGATACAGATAATTCAAAATCTATGCGTAAGCTTTCACGGCCGGTGTCCATAGTTTTAAAATTTAAAATTTTCGGGCTATTTTGCCGTGGTCTGTAGGTTAAAATATGTTTACTTAAAATATTTCTACCTAACGTTTCGTCCCTGTCTGTGAGGGACATCTTCAGAGGAAACGTGCTCACGTCGCTAACTCGAAAAGAATAACAACAGTCCAGTCCAGTGTGATTGGCAGGCTGAGGGCAGCCCGAGGTGTTTTAGACGTGTCCCTGTTCTCAGAGAGAACTTAACCACGTTCTGACGGGATTGTGGGTTTTGTAGGATGGCGGGTGTGTATTGGGGTTGTGGAGTGACAGGAGGAGGCGAATATTGCTCCTCGACGGTTGCCTTGATGGTGCAACGGCCCTTGTGCACCGCTGGTGTGTTTTTATCAAAATGTTTCTTGAGGTTAAATTTTGAATCCAAGCAACTCTTGAAGGATAATAAGGAGCTTAGCCGTAGCAGCTGTTGGTGGTGCTCCTTCGTTACCGGGGATGCCCGCAAGCCATGCGGGGAAGCCGGTATCGCCTGAAGCGGCGGTTTGTGGGATCGTAATCCCCAAGAGACCTAACGAGGGCGCTCCGATGGAATGGTAACCCTTCGTTGAATTTTGTTGCCCGACGCCTAATCTCGTCCTCCAGGTATGGTAGACCAGAGGCTTCGTGCAGGAGTCTCGTTGGAAAGCCTCGAGGCACAGAATAGATAGCCCGGAGACACCTATTCTGTACCCGCTGAAGCAACAGCAGACTGGAGTCTGCCGCCATGCCCCAGATCTCACAGGCGTAGATTAATAAGGGGATAATAAGAGCCCTCAAAAGGCGCAACTTAAGGGGAACGGTCATCGAGGACCTCAGCATCGGGTACAGCGAGGCCGCAGCCCCATTGCCCCGGCACCACAGCCCCCGGACATGCTCCCTAAAAGTGATGTGCGGTTTATGGCCAGTATATATACTCGGACACAGGTGGGCGGGGTCAAGTGAACGGGTTCTGGTTGTGTTTATTTAGCCTGGAGGTTACGGAGTTGGGAAAGTATAGGGAACCAGGTGGAGTTTAATTTAAGACCTTCGTCTTTGTTAAAGTTGTTTGTGTTTTTGTAAATCTCAATGGCCTCTCTGTATAAACGGGGGTAATAATTTTTAGTCATAGCTATAACCTCTACTTTATCATATTGCATACGGTGGTCATCCAAAGATAAAACATGCTGTGCCACGGCTGATTTTTCTGTTTGTCCGAGGCGGCAATTTCTTTTATGCTCTGTGATGCGTGTATTGATGCTACGTTTTGTAGTGCCGATGTAAACTTGGCCACATGTGCATGGGATTTTGTAAACACCAGATTTACACAGCGGATCGAGTCGGTCTTTAGCTGATTTGAGAAACTGTTTTATTTTAGTTGTCGGCATGTATATGGGTTTCACGTGTCGTTTTTCTAAAATCTTGCCGATACGATCAGTTATGTTTTTTATATATGGCAAGTATACTTTATTTTTATATGTCGATTCCTCCCTAGGTCTATTATTGTTCTTTCTGGGACGTATTGCTCGATCGATATCCTTTTTTGTGTACCCATTATACATTAGCGTCTTTTGTAAATATTTTAGTTCTTGTGGTAAATGTTCCGTGTCACAGATTCCTTTAGCTCGTTCCACTAGTGTTTTGATGACGCTTCTTTTCTGTTTAGGATGATGGTTGGATTGTTTACTAAGATATCGGTCAGTATGGTTACAATGGTACCCGTCAAGGACGTTTTAGAGCATATCGACGAGTTGTTCCCGCAAGACATATACGACCTTTTTAAACTGTGTCTCACCACGACGTATTTCAAATGGAACAATGACTACTACGAACAAAAGGACGGAGTTGCCATGGGTAATCCTCTTGGACCGGTGGTAGCTAATCTGTATATGGAACATTTTGAAAAACATGCACTGGCAACTGCGACTAAAAAACCGTCCGTTTGGCTTCGCTACATTGACGACGTCTTCGCTATATGGCCTCACGGAGAAGCTGAACTCCAGAAATTCCTAGATCATCTGAACAGCCAACACGCAAACATCCAATTTACAAAAGAATTAGAGTCCGACGGTCAAATTGCTTTTCTTGATGTATTGATAACTAGGAAAAACGACGGAAGATTTACGTGTGCAGTGTACAGAAAGCCAACCCATACTGACCGATATCTTAGTAAACAATCCAACCATCATCCTAAACAGAAAAGAAGCGTCATCAAAACACTAGTGGAACGAGCTAAAGGAATCTGTGACACGGAACATTTACCACAAGAACTAAAATATTTACAAAAGACGCTAATGTATAATGGGTACACAAAAAAGGATATCGATCGAGCAATACGTCCCAGAAAGAACAATAATAGACCTAGGGAGGAATCGACATATAAAAATAAAGTATTCTTGCCATATATAAAAAACATAACTGATCGTATCGGCAAGATTTTAGAAAAACGACACGTGAAACCCATATACATGCCGACAACTAAAATAAAACAGTTTCTCAAATCAGCTAAAGACCGACTCGATCCACTGTGTAAATCTGGTGTTTACAAAATCCCATGCACATGTGGCCAAGTTTACATCGGCACTACAAAACGTAGCATCAATACACGCATCACAGAGCATAAAAGAAATTGCCGCCTCGGACAAACAGAAAAATCAGCCGTGGCACAGCATGTTTTATCTTTGGATGACCACCGTATGCAATATGATAAAGTAGAGGTTATAGCTATGACTAAAAATTATTACCCCCGTTTATACAGAGAGGCCATTGAGATTTACAAAAACACAAACAACTTTAACAAAGACGAAGGTCTTAAATTAAACTCCACCTGGTTCCCTATACTTTCCCAACTCCGTAACCTCCAGGCTAAATAAACACAACCAGAACCCGTTCACTTGACCCCGCCCACCTGTGTCCGAGTATATATACTGGCCATAAACCGCACTGTTGTTATTCTTTTCGAGTTAGCGACGTGATCACGTTTCCTCTGAAGATGTCCCTCACAGACAGGGACGAAACGTTAGGTAGAAATATTTTAAGTAAACATATTTTAACCTACAGACCACGGCAAAATAGCCCGAAAATTTTAAATTCCAATTCAAAATCTTCTCGGGCTTCCTGGCTAGAAGCCTGAGAAGATTTTGAATTAATACGTCGCCAGGAAAGCTTCAGTTCTTATGATACAGATAGGCGACCATGATGGAATATTGTGTTTTGCATCATATCAAGACCTGTTTGGATGATAGACAATCACCTTTCCCTTACATGTGGAAGAAAATGTTACCTCATCTGAGTATATCACATTAATCACTTGCGATTGGCATTTTTCTGCTAGATCAGTTTGTGAAGGGTATGTTGAGAATTATATATAAAAACCAAAACAAAGTTCCTACCTGCCAATAAAATCAAATTTGCCCAAAAATTGGATTCCTAAAAATGTTTCAAAACATTAGTTTTCTTAACAATACTTTTAGTATTTTTCATACCATACAAATTGCATTTTTATTTTCATTGAGAGAGAACTGTTTATGCCTGATGCAGTTGCATACCATTCAGTGCACCACATGCTTTCGTGTGCAGCATATTGCTGTTCGGTAGAATAAACCCTTAAAGAAACATCATAATCGCTATGATACTATTAACTGTACTGAAATTCATGTATGAAATAAATATGTTTAAAATAAATAGCCACTATGTGTTGATTCAATATCATTAAGAGAAGGGGAAAGATGTTTTCCATGTGCTTTCTGCCTCTTCTGACCATATGCAAGGCCAATGCTCGTTTGTCATTAATGCAGAGTAAGGGGTTTTGCAGTGTTGGTGAAACCTCTGATGAACCAACGGTAGTAGCTGCATAGGCCCAGGAAATTTCGCAACTTTCATTTGACTTTCAGGCAAGAACAATCTGTCAATGCCTGAGCCTTCTTCAGGTCCATTACCACAGTAAATGGTGATACTGTATGGCCCAAATAGCTCACCTCCTTGCAGAAGAGTCGGACTTCAATGAAGGCATTATTCGCATTTAGTTTCAAAGTAACTGCCTGCAGCCTTTGAAACATCTTGGTCAGAGTTTTTGAAGTTCTTACCCACAATGATGTCATCCAGATAGAGTAGACAGGCATCGTAAGTCAAACCTATCACTGATTCTATGAGGCACTGATAGGTAGCTGACGTGTTGCTGAAGCCAAAGAGCATAAACTTAAATTGCCAAATGTTGTCATCTCTTTCACTCTAGTATTCAGGGCCACTTGCCAGTGTCCCGATTTTAAGTCCAAAGTTTAGAACCACTGAGCACCAGCAAGGTGTCCAGGGTGTTGCCAAGCAGCCCTTTCTGGTGACGGCATTTAGCTTCCTGTAGTCCACGCAAAAGCGTAGCTCGCCGTTCTTCATCAAGGCTATAGTGGAGCACCAAGGGTTCTCGCACTATTCAATTACTCATCTAGATCTCATATCTTCCAGTACGTCCCGTACCTCCGTCTGTTTCGCCAAAACTTGGTTGCCGGATAGGTCGGGCGTCTCCGGTATCGATGATATGGAGTGCTCGGTCAGTACGACCGTAATCGCCGTTCCCTTGGCCGAAGACAGACTGGTATCGTTCATAAGTAGATGCTGGAGGCTGTGAACGATCAGATGGTTGGCCACCCTCTTCAATATGTATTTCAGACGGGGCCCCGATTTCTGCGATGATGCTGGCTGGTCGGATGCGTCATATGGGGATACACTTGCTGCTGGCTCGCACTTCCCTTACTCTGTCTCGGCTTGGATGTCCGTTGGGTTCAGCAGGCTCACGGATACTTCCACCCGACAGGGCAACAATGTCCGGTTAACGCATAATCCGTTCAGTAGTGTTTTCCGATATAACACCATGTTCCTTGACATTGACCCTCCAGGTGCCTTCACCACCGCCACCTCGCTTCTCGCACACACGACTACACCGTCCTTCAGCATCACCCTGCAGATCCCCGGATACTCATTGAAGTTCAGGAGCAACATCTCATCTCTTCCGAGCCGCAAGATCCTTCGTCCAACGTTGACCATTGCCTGGTGGCTCCTGAAGGCATCTAGTTCCGATATCACTTCCTCAACCAATCTCGCGACGTACACCCACAGGCCCTCAGTGCACCGTCCCAGTGTAAACTCCAGCAGGGCTTCTTTCTGCACAGACAGATTTCGCCCGACACCGTTACTATTTTCTATTCACTCTTAGGTTGATCCGCGCCAAAACAGATCCACGTGGTCAGTACACCGCGGTACAACACTGTAGTAGTGCGCGCAAGAATGTAATCTCATGCTAACAATCTAAATTACAAAATGAATTTATTCATAAAATGTACAATATTCTATACAAATGCCAAAGAGTTAAATTGACGCTGATTTGTACCATTAAACATGTCTCAACATGCTATTCGTATGAGTCACCTGATTTCCGCAATATTGTTTACACAGTAACGGTTACTACTGTTTAGAATCATGGAAGAGGGTCGCCGTCAGCTTTCTCTTGCAACTTTCGAGTTCCATAAAACATAAGCTGATAAACCATTGACTAGTAGTGAAAAAACTATAGTGTTGAAAATTTATGGTAAGTTTTGTGAGAAATATCCAACATTTCCAGTGAAAGAAGTGATGAAATTAACTTCTGAGTTCACTGGTGTTTAGGCTACAAATATAAACAATTCTCATAAAGAAAAACCTGAAACGGAAAAAGTGGTTGCACCCGGGAAAAAAAGAAAGGGGGTAAAATATACGATGCAAGCATGTGGTGATTTTGTGAAGAATGCAATTCGTGTAGTACTGCACAATATCTTTTTACTTTCTCTTGTCCCATATGTACAATGTACATAGGGATGGAGAAGTATTGCATTCCACCCAAAAATTCGATGTCGAGATTTCACCGGAAATACATGTTTTAGGACCTCCTGAATCCAAAAAAAGCATTTCCAGAAAAAGGTCGTGTGTGTGTGTGTGTGTGTGTGTGTGTGTGTGTGTGTGTGTGTGTGTCTGTGAACACGATAACTCAAAAATGAAAAGTAGCTAAGATACCAAACTTGGTATTTAAGTTCAGTATCTTCCAGGGATGCGACATGAAGATTTTGAGAAAAAAAAACCCACCCCAAACTACCCTTTACATGGAACTTTTTTCGAAAATTTTGATTTTCTTAAAAATGGCTCTAACGATTTTGATTAAAATGTCGTATATTAAAGATATTTACCTGACAAATAAAACGTATATCTTGAATTTTCTGGGGATGCTTCTCAAGACCTGTTTATTCTGGATGAATTTTGCTTAATTTGGCATAACTAATAAACCGTAAGAGATAGACAAAAACTTACTATACAAAAAATGTATGCCTTGTTAAAATACACAATTTACGCTATATACATTTTTTTCGTGGAGCTTACCGTTTTCGAGGTATTCATTGTTATTAGTTTCAGTTGTGAAGTACTTATACTTTTCTCAGACGGGAGTGTCCGTTTTCTTTTGTTCTACTCCTGGCCAAGAAAAGAAGTGATTTGTAATAGCAATCGCATAACGACAGCTTTTAAAACATTTGACTATCGATTTAGCCTAGTGTATTCCCTTATTTTGTTCCCACTTATTAGGAACTAAGTAATAAGAACATTATGCTGAATACCTCGATTAACATGGTGCAGAAAGAAGAATAATCTTATGTAAGAAGTTTGTAGAACGGCTAGAGAAAGTCGTGTGAGTGTAACACATCAGATTTTTACTTTCTCCATACGCACTATGTACATAGTGTATAGAGAAAGTATTGCACTCCCCAAAAATTCGATACCGAGATTTCATCGGAAATATATGTTTTAGGGTCCCCAATATCCAAAAAAAGCATTTTCACAAAAAGGTCCGTGTGTGTGTGTGTGTCTGTGAACACGTAACTCAAAAACGAAAAGTCGGTAAAATACCAAACTTGGTATTTAAGTTTAGTATCTTCCAGGGATGCGACACGAAGATTTTGAGGAAAATCGCCCCACTCCCAACTACCCTTTACATGGAACTTTTTTCGAAATTTTTTATTTTCTCAAAAATAGCTCTAACGATTTTGATTAAAATTTCGTGTATTAAACATATTTACCTGACAAATAAAATGTATATCTTGAATTTTCTGGGAATAGCCTCTGAAGAGTAGTTTATTCTGGATGAATTTTACTAAATTTTGAATAACTGCTAAACCGTAAGAGATGGACAAAAACTTACTGCACCAAAAATGTAGAGCACTCTAAAACACACAATTTATGTTATATAAATTTTTTTCGTGGAGTTCGTCGTTTTTGTGACATTCCTTATTTTTGGTTTCTGCTATGAAAAACATCCATATAAACAAAGGAACTTCATTGACATAGCAACCAGCTTTTGACTATCACTTTAACCTACGGTTGTCCCTTATTTCGCTCCTACTTACAAGGAAGCGAGTAATTGGACTATTTCTGCTATTTTTTTTCTGATTAGCATAAAGTAAATAGAAGTATAAGCTTTTTAAGAATTATTTGTTGCAGGGATATGGAGAAAGTCATGTGAATGGTACACATCAGATTTTTTAAAAATGAGCCACCAATAGTTAGTAAATTGCTACATGTAACAAAAGAAGAAGCATTGTTTTGGGAGATGGATAGTTTAAGTGACACCGTTATTGATAACCTGGTTAACAACCTTTGAGAGGAAATCAGCATCAAATATTTCAGACAACGATTCTGATCTGGAGGGATTAGAGTCGCTTCCGAACTGCGAATTAATGTATGTTATCGCCTACAAGATATTGTGTATCTATTTCTTTTGTTATAACTATCAATACTATCACTATTATATCTAACAATATTTTAGTCACCGTTTAAGTTGTGGGAATAAGGGCTCTGTTCGTTTTACATTACAATATGTCGTGTGTGCGCGCCGAGTGGTCGTGAAAGTATGACAGCATTTCTGACGCGAATGGCGGAAATTTACATTATGACGGAGCACTGGTCGCCGGGTTTTGTTTTGGCAAGGATCAACTTAAGGCTGAATAGGCTTTAGTTGGTAGAGCCGACCGGTTGTTCATGTCGGAGAGCCTTTCGCCTTGTCAGATCTGATTACAGTCACGGCTGCACCTGTGTCTACTAGTATCCGGCACATATTTCCTTTATCCATCCGTCTGCGATGAGGACGTCGAAGTGTCACTCAACGGGGTGGTGAAGATGTCCCCTGCTGCTCCTCGATTGTCTTCCGCCGGCTGATGGGCTTTGTCGTGGATATCTCTCGCAAGGTGTCCAGTCTCGCCTCACCGCTTGAAGGTCGTCGTCGTCTTCGGGTTGATCCTCTCTCCTGGTCCTTGAAGTGAGCGCAGCTGTTATCTTGACCGCCTCAATTCTTAGTGCTGTCATTAACGCCTTGTGCATTTCTTTTAGCTGGGTGTCACGCAACGTCGACGGAGTAAGAAGATTCCTGGGACACGTAACTGATATTAAGGTTCACCAAGCTTGTTCACCAGCTGATCTATGCCAGGGCAAACTCTTGCATCGTCTCGCCTGGTTATTACAGCCTAGATTTAAGCTGACTGCATTAGGGTGCAGTCAAGCGATGGTTTTCGAGGGCCTCCCAGATCTCTCCGGACAATGCCGATGTCGGAATCTCATTCAATACTGCTGCCGCCCATCCTAGCTATCAGCTGTGATACTTCCTCTTCTGTTGGTCATTGGTTGTGGTTGGCGATAGCACAGAACTGTCGGCGGAAGACTTCGAAGTTGTTCCTTCGAACTTGGGTGACTTGACGCGTGTAGAAGTTTCGCGTCCTGTTGTCTCGACCTTCCGCCTACCGTCAACCATCTTTTCCACCATAGCGTCCAGTTCCTTGACAGCCGTCGAGTCTTCCCTCCAAAGCATTAAGCCGTTGGTCGTAGCCCTTCGTCGTTCCACTAAGTTCCTCCACATTTTCCCCAAGATATTCTACTTTTCTCCACGTTCTTCCACGTCCATTTTATACCGGCCAGTTGTTTGTCGATTTTGTTCCATATCTTCGACTTCAGGTTTTACATTCCGGCTTTCATTTTGTCTTCCATCTTCCCCAAGCTGGGTTCCACCTTCTCTACTGCGAAACTGCGCCGTGACTCAATGGTTAGGCTACTCGCCTCTCACCTAGACGGCCCGAATTCGATCCCAAGCAACCGCATGTGAGATATGGTGGACAAAGCGGCGCAGGGACGGGTTTTCTCCGGTTTCCCCCGCCTTCGCATTGCACCGGCGCTTCATTTTCATTCCATGTATTATCAAGGTTATCACCTGCGGTGCCACAAGTAGTAAAAGTAGGCATTAAACATTATCAAAAAAATCTGATGTTTCCATTTACATGACTTTCTCTACATCTCTGCAACAAATTATTGTTTAAAAGTTCATGTTTCTATTTACTTCAAGCTAACCGAGAAAAAATTAGCAGAAATATTACTTGCGAAATAAGGAAGTACCATAGTTTAAAGTGATAGTCAAAAGCTGGTTGCTATATGACTCAAGTTCCTATGTTTGTATGGATAGGAGGTGACAGATTCCTGCAGGTATGAGAAAATTATACGTTTTTTTTAAAGCTCAAACCAAAAACAAGGAACATCTCAAAATCGATCAACTCTACGAAAAACAAAAAAATGTGAAGTACTCTACATTTTTTGTTTGATAAGTTTTTGTCCATCTGTTATGGTTTAGCTGTTATGCAAAATTCCGTAAAATTCATCCAGAATAGTCTTCAGAGGATATTCCCACAAAATTCAAGATATACATTTATTTCTCGTGTAAATATCTTTATCATATGATATTTTAATCAAAATCTTAGAGCCGTTTTTGAGAAAATCAATTTTTTGTTTAAAAAAAGTTCCATGTAAAGGATAGCTGGGGTGGGGGAATTATCTTGAAAATCTTAATGTCGCACCAACTTTGGTATTTAACGTCTTTTCGTTTTTGAGACATGCTGCCCACAGACACACACACGGACATTTTTCTAAAAATGTTTTTTTATTCAGGGGGTCTCATATCTATGTATTTCAGGTGAAATCTCGGTATCGAATTTTTGAGTGCATTACAATACCTTCTTTATACACTATGTACATAGTACGTGTAGAGAAAGTAAAAAATCTGATGTGTTCCATTCATATGACTTTCTCTACATATCTGCAACAAATTATTGTTAAAAAGCTTATGGGTCTATTTATTTCGTGCTGATCGAGAACAAATTAGCAGAAATAGTTTTATTACTTGTTTCCGTGTAACTAGAAACGAAATAAGGGAGTAAAGTGAAAATGATGGTCAAAAGCTGGTTGCTATGTGAATGAAGTTCGTTCGTTTGTATTGTTTCTGTATGAGAAAAGTATAAGTTTTTAAAGGTGAAACCAAAAACAAGGAATATCTCCACGAAAAAAATGTATACAACATCATTTGTGTGTTTTTACGTGCTATACATTTTTTGTGTGGTAAGATTTTGTCCATCTCTTACCGTTTAGCAGTTATGCAAAATTCCGTAAAATTCATCGAGAATAAAGTAGTCTTCAGACAATTCCCAGAAAATTCACGATATACATTTTATTTGTCAGGTAAATATCTTTAATATACGGTATTTTAATGAAAATCGTTAAGCCATTTTTAAGAAAATAAAAGAATTCGAAAAGAGTTCCATGTAAAGGGTAGTTTGGGATGAGGGGATTTAACTCAAAATCTTCGTATCGCGTCCCTGGAAGATACTAAACTTAAATACCAAGTTTGGTATTTTACCGACTTTTCGTTTCTGAATTATCGTGTTAACGGACGGACACAACACGCGCGGACCTTTTTCTGAAAATGTTTTTTTTGGTTACAGGGGACCCTAAAGCATATATTTCCGGTGAAATCTCGGTATCGAATTTTTGGGTGGAGTGCAATACTTTCTCTATATACTATGACATTAGTACGTATAGAGAAAGTAAAAAATCTTATGTGTTCCATTCACATGACTTTCTCTGCATCTATAATAAATTATTGATAGGTTAGTACTTATAAGTACTATATAAGTAATTAACGCTAATCGAGAAAAAATTAGCAAAAGGATCTTATTACTTGCTTCCTTAAAAGTAGAAGGCCAATGAGGGAGTACCATAGACTAATTCGATAGTCAAATCTTTTAAAAGCTGGTTGCTATGTGAAGGAAGGATCTTTGTTTGTATGGACAGGAGTCGACAAATACACGCATAAGAAAAGCATAGATAAGTATTGCAAAGCTGAAACTAATAACGAGGAATGTCTTCAAAACGGCCAACTTCACGAAAGAAATACTTATAACATAAATTGTGTGTTTAAATGAGCTCGACATTTTTTGTGTGGTAAGGTTTTGTCAATCTCTTACAGTTTACAAGTTATGCAAAATTCATCCAGAATAAACATGTCTTCAGAGGCTATTCCCAGAAAATTGAAGATAAACATTTTATTTGCCATGTAAATATCACAAATATAAAAGATTTTAAT
Organism: Hymenopus coronatus; assembly: GCA_030762935.1. Classification (NCBI taxonomy): domain Eukaryota; kingdom Metazoa; phylum Arthropoda; class Insecta; order Mantodea; family Hymenopodidae; genus Hymenopus; species Hymenopus coronatus. Next base: position 133,096,886 of record CM060892.1, read on the forward strand.
CAAATTCGTTAGAGCCATTTTTTAGAAAATCAAAAATTTCGAAAATTTTTCCATGTAAAGGGTAGTTGGAGGTGGGGGGATTTTCTTGAAAACTTTTGTGTCGCATCCTTGGAAGATACCAAACTTAAATACCAAGTTTGTATTTAACAGTGTTTTCGCTTTTGAGCTATGCTGCCCACAGACACTTCACACACACACACACACACACACACACACACACACACATGCGCGCGGACATTTTTCTAAAGTTTTTTTTTATTCAAGGGGACCTAAAACATGTATTTCCGGTGAAATCTCGGTATCGAATTTTGGGTGCATTACAATACCTTCTCTATACAGTATGTACAAATTACGTGTAGAGAAAGTAAAAAGAGTCTTGTCTCCTGCGCTTTCTACGCCCGACTTGATTTTTGTTTTCATTTGCTCCATTCCAGATTTAATTTCTTTAATTTTCTCCATTCTTGATTTAATTTCTGAGCCTTTTCATTTCTGCAAGTTGAGTTTTCATCAGTTCCTCCATCTCGACATTAAATCTGACTCCTGGCACAGTATAACAGGAAGCTTTTTATGTAGGTAGTGCAAAAATCTGTGTTCAATTGTTAGCTTTATTTCGCGTCTGTATTGCAATTCTTAATTACGTGTAAGTTAAAATACTCTTACTTGTACGCATATGTGCAGATATACTCATACCATTTAAATACACAGTGTTGTAAACACAGAACAGGAAAGGAATATTCAAATTAATAGGTAGAACCTTCGTAAAGAGTATAGCGTTCGTCTAATTATAATATAAATGTTGCACGTAAGCTAAAACTGTGCAGCATCAAAATATTATTTTATCATGAGTAATTCAAAGAAATATCTCCTTTTACAAACAATCGCTGGATGATTCAATATTATTTTTTAAAAAAAAATTATGTTATTAACTGCAGAACATTCTCTCGCCTATGAAGTGCAGACCATGTCAATTTTTTGTATGTTATAACTTTTTTCTAGAGCTCTTTAGGTCGATGTCCCTGCTTTATTTTACGCTTCGCATTTAGCGGGAACTCTTTTGTGTAATAAACTGAATATTTGCCCTGAGGTAAAACAAGCTGATAGTAGTTTCTGTATACCTACGTATCTGTATTAATCATAATAATTTACCCCTTGCATAGGAAAGAGGATTTAAAGAGTGTCTTTGAATTATTTTTCTTTAACGTTACATTATTTTTAAGTGTCACGTTAAGTTTTTTTTAGGCTTGTGATTTCTATTTCACATTGAGCTTTTAACTCTTTTCAGTTCTTCTCTAAATTATCTTATTGAACGAGTACACATCCTGCTTCATTCCAGACACTTTCATCAAATATCACTTTTTCACGGGGGGGGGGGATAAATATTCTAAATTACAAAAAAGTTCGTTAATAATTTTTCTTTTGCGATTTTCTGTTCTTGTTCTCTTATAAACTGAGATCTTGTGCATGTCCCTTGGGCACGCCTGAGAAGGTTTCAGCTTCATCTTTATTGGTAATCCCAAAAGTTTGCTTTTTAGATCCCTTTAATAATATCCAGGGAGAAAAGTATACATTACAGACTCTTGCATTTTTACGTTTATAGTTTTCTTACATTTCCACCATTATTTACCATTGTTTGTGCTTTCCCTCTCCAATAAGAAACGAATGAAATGTCCCTTGTTCTTTGTTCCTGTCAGTATTTTTGCAGATCGATACGACATAATTGTTATGCCTACTCATTTTAAACAAAACAAGAAAATCTCTCAGAAATAAATTAGTGAATTATTACTCACTAACCTCTTGGTAAATGCTCCACAGAAACAACAGAATAAACAACCATAATACACTTATAAAATGCACCTGTTATGCAGACGACAAGGAAGTGTCCGCTCGGAGACGTCACAAGTAAGCAGGATTAGAGATGGCATCACATGTCAAACAGCTGCGAATGGCCTAACTGATTAACTCTGCTTACCTCACAGGGCGGAAACTTTATTGTACGTCACTCATTCTTATATCCATTAATTGCACAACATGGACCTATAAGTAGGTGCATACCAAAAAATGGTGACAAGTATCAGATTATCCCAAAGATTATAATGACTTTCACTGTGAACTGCATGTATTGCATTCCCAGTCCGAGGAACACGCCCCCTACGCTCACGGTTCTGGAATCATAAGCACATAATTTGATAATAATTACTTCACGTGATAGCTACTAAATGGGCGACTTAGCAAGAGGTTTCTTATAAACCGGAGTAGGTTGCCAATATTGTCTGCGAATTATCTTTACCCAAGTTTCTCAACAGTCTTTCCGAGTTGGAAATCTAAAATCTAACAAATAACACAGTCTCGTTCTGTTGATAACGTGTAGTATATTTTACTAATTATACCACCGAAAAATCACTTAAATAAGTACACTAACCTATGTATTGAAACACATTTCCCTTTCCTTGTTTATGCTTTTGCTATTCGAGAAATTATAACCACAGACCACACACGTATTGACCATTATACTGGTTTAAAACTTACACTCTAAATGTACTACTTAATTGAACAATTAACACCACAAAATCACATAAACAATCACCTTAACCTATGTATCGAAATAGATTTCCCTTTCATTGTTTTTACTTCTGCTATTCGAGATATTACACCCAAACAGCACACAAGTATTCGCCATTATACTGGCTTAAAATGTAAAGTCCAAATATACTGCCTAATTGATATTTAACGCCACAAAATATTATTTTTGGGTGCACATTTAACTCACAAAAGCCGTTCTCATCTTAGAAGCGTAGTGTAAAAATATGGGAGCTTGACAAAAACGTGCTTCACCAACCACAATGCATAAAGATAGGGCATTTCCTATCATATACCAACGGCTTTACTTCCCTTCCGAAGGAAGTCATGCTAAAGATGTTTACACCCAAAAAAATCCATCGCAGTGCTATACGATGCAAATTTCATGAAATTTTATTTCAAAATATTCCCCCTACAGTTCTGTCCGAGTTGAAAAAGGGCAATGATGAGGTAGACTTACCAAATTTTTCATCGTTTAGTGGAGGAAATGGGATTTGATTTGAAAATACAGGAAATAAATTGCTTATGATTGAGAGAAATTAATTTGTGGTGTACCGACATTCCTATTTACGGAAATTAAAACAATTCAGGAAAGAACGAAGGAAAATCTTGTACCTTGATGAAAGGTTTGAAAGGATAAGTCATTAAAAACTACTTAAGAAACGCTTTTGGCCGGATTGTCCACTGGATCTACTGTTCGCGGACCTCGATTTGTAATATTGCATGCCGGTGGTACGATATGATTTGCACAGGTTACAAAACTTGTTTTTATGATGAAAAAAAAAAGGGTTCTACTGATTAACATGAAATGGGCGACGATAGATTTGAGCAGTGGTTCAGGAACCAACTATTGCCCAAAATAGAGCCGAGAACTGTCATTGTTAATGGCCAATGCCTCCTACTACGGTAGAAAAGTAGAGACTCTCCCCACAACAAAGCCCGTAAGGAAGATGTAAAAACATTGGCTGGTATCAAAGCATATCCCCTATCCAGACGATTGCCTTAAAAGAGAATTGCTGACTATTGTAAATTCTGTACGAGGCAATAATAGTGATAATACGTATTATAGACGCGATATAGATACGTATCCAACGTGGAGTAACAGTTTGTAGGTTGCGTTCATTTCATTGTGAATTAAACCTTATAGAAATGGCATGGAGTCAGGTAAAGAGACATATTTGGCGACATAACATTACATTTAAGCAAAATGAGATGGGAAGTTTAATAAACAATGGTTTGAAAAGCAAATCAGTTGCAGGATGATATCGAACTTCTAATCATTAGGTCAACTATCAGTTCCTTCTGCAATGACTCCAGTGCTTGTGAGGGAAGTGAACAGGCCAGACAAGACTCATCTTTGGGTGTTATACCCATGCCCGATTAAGTTAACATTAATTATTAAGTTATTATATTTAGATTAAGTTAAAGTGCTGAAAGTTATTAAGAGAATGTAATAAATTGAGACATAAATGCATATCACTAGAAATTAACTTCAAAATGTACAACAATTGTTAATATGTCAAACGGTAACAATAGTACAATAATAAATGAAATGATCAAATAATAATAATAATAATAATAATAATAATAATAATAATGATGATGATGATGATGATGGCAACGACATGTTTGCGGTAACCTGCGCTGACACACCTCCAGAAGTATCAGTCCTGTTGCTAGATGAAAAAAACGAAGAATATGCTGATAAATTAGCAAAACAAATGCGGATTGCTGTGCCAGTAGAGGATACTTGTTGCATAGAGAGATTAAGTTTGTGTACATAGCAATGCAAAATGACTAAGGGATGCACATATATTACAAGTTTCTGGTCAGCATGTTGCACTCCTCGAAATGCAACTCCGCCATCATATGTTTGAGAGACCAGTTTATCTTTCACCCTGTGTAGTTCCATTGCTTCTAATGTGTTTTGGGCTATTTCTGATGCAGAACTTTCAGTAAGGTGTAGGAAACCATGAACATTTTCTACTGTGATCCTTGAGCAAAATGAAAAACAATTGCAAACTGTGTCTTATTGGAGATATGACGAATTTCATCCGCTTGTACGGACCCAAACATTGCTTTGTTTGCTTCATTCTACAGGGTTTCTTTTTAAACATGATGCATACACTCCAGTAACTCATTTTGTATTATTTCTAACGTATATTTATTTACTTTGAATTCCTCCAAATGTTCATGTAAGTTGTTATCCGGCTTAGCAATTTCATTTACTAAAACCAAGAATATGCCTTATTTAGGGATGTTTCTCTTTCATTACGAGGGTCGGCTGATAAGTCCCGGGCCTCACACAGATATGGCGCTGCTAGGCCAGTTAGACGATAACATCGTATTGTTTAGCTCTAAACCAGCTAGTATCCATAGTTACAGATCAATAACTTGTTTAGTTTTCGAATGACAGCATTTTAAACAAGACGCTTTAGAGTTTTCACGAAAACGGAGGATTTGGGAAAACGAGCAGTGATTAAATACTTCCATTTGAAAGGCTTAACGCCTAAAGAAAGCAAGGAGGAAATGGACAGCACATTGAAAGACTCTGCCCCTCCATATTCAATGATTAAAAGGTGGGTTGCAGAGTTTAAAATAAGACATACCAGCACTAGTGATAAGCCTCGCTCTTGACGCTCTGTAGAAGTGACAACTCCAAAGATAATTAAAAAAAATCATTGTTTAGTACTAAAATACCGCAGATTAAAGTTCTTTGAGATAGTAGATGCTGTAAACGTAGCAAAAGAACGTGTAGGTGGGGCGGAAGAAAGTGGCACGGTCTGTGGTGTGGGTCTCAGGGCTGCTGTACGGTTGGACGTCTCGGTGTAGTATTTATTTAAACTTTTTTACAGGTTTAAATTTGCCGCTGTATAGAATGGTGGTCACGCTTGCTGTTGGCGAAACTAGAACTACCTATTTGCGTGTTGAAGTAGTTGCAAGCGTATTATCGGCAACGAATTAACTTATTTATTTACAGCTCGAACAAGTTTTCCATTATATGTTTGCTAGCTTCAGTCGGTGAGTAAAAGAATCTTAATCTCCTTGCTTGGATGGTAGGACTTAATACCATAGGGAATTAATTTAAAAGATTCCTTGTTAATTTTAAACTTTTATTTCGTAAATCGTGAAACAATGTAGTGAATTAAAGCACGCTACTTAAACTGATCTCTTTTTAATAAAACTGTGCCAAATATTTACTTTGTAATATGTAGGGGAGACCGGGGGAAAATCGACAACCTGAACAATACCGACACCCGTGTTTTCAACTCCAGTTGCAATTGGATAGTGCTGCTACGTTGCGGACAACGCAACACCTAGTGCACACTGCGTTGCTATTCTCGAAGCACATCAGTTTTCACGTGTAAAAAAGTTAATTTCTATCTGACTTTGAAGTAATTTAGGGTTACAGATAAAGAGAAGTAAGCTTTTAACCACTTTGTTTATGTTTATAACTAATAAATCACCACAAACTACACATAATTGCCAACGTTTTAGTATATATATTGTTAGAGCTTAACGTACTATTTACCCGCCAGATTTTTGTTTTCGCCATATTGTCTTTCCGAGGTAATACCGACATTTCACTACGGGGAAATATCGACAGGGTGTAGGTATTACCCCAACCCGTTTTTATTTCCAAATGGGTTTCCCAAAGTCTAAAGGTTGGCTTTTATCTCCTTTCAGATGGTTAGATCGAGAAAGAGGACAACGGAAAGGGGTAAATGGGCCCAGGAAACCCTTAAAAAAGCAATTGAGTTAGTGCAAAGTAGTAGATCTGTAAAAAGTGTAGCAGCTGAATTAAATATCCTAAGAATCACCCTTCTTTACCGTGTAAAATCCAATTCTGCTAAAAAAAGAAAAAAAGAAGAAAAAAAAAACAGCCTTAGGGAGAAGATCTGTGTTCACAACCGACCAAGAAGCTGTATTGGCAAATCATGTTAAACAATTAGCCAACATGTTCTATGGTATCACTTTGATTGTGCTACGTTGACTTTTTTATGATCTCGCAGAGCAGCTACAATTAAAATATGGTTTTAATAAAGAAAAACGAATGGATGAAGAGGATTGGATTGCAGGATTCAAGAAAATAAATCCTACCATCAGCTTAAGGCAGCCCTCAGCTACAAGTGTGAATAGAGTTATTGGGTTTAATAAGTCAAAAGTAGATTAATTTTATTTCAACTTTGTAGAGGTATATGAAAAGCACACCTTTCCGGCTATAAGAGTGTTTAACATGGACGAAACCGGTATATCAACCGTGCAAAAGCCGGGCAAAATACTAGCTGCAAAAGTTCAAAAACAGGTGGGCTCTGTAACAAGATGGGAAAGAGGCAGAAATATTACTGTAGTGTGTGCTTTTAGTTCTTCTGGAACATACATTCCACCAATGTTCATTTATCCAAGAAAGAGAATGTCTCCTCTATTAGAAAGAGGTGGACCAGCTGGTGCAGTCTATAAATGTTCCCACAACGGTTGGTCCAATGAAGAGTTATTCAATGATTGGCTGAAACATTTTAAGAAAAATACTAAACCTACCGAGGAGGACCCAGTGTTGTTGATTATGGACAATCATGGCAGCCATATCAACTTAGACAGTTACGAGTTCCGTAGAGCCAATCACATACATGCCGTTTCCATACCACTACACACATCACATAGGCTGCAACCTCTGGATCTGACTTTTTATGGGCCTCTTAAGAAGGCATTTAACACAGAGTTTGACAGGTTTTTAAAGGCTAACCGGTTCCAAAGGATAACCGTCTATGATACAGCGTCAATTTTCAATGTAGCTTACATGAAAATAGCTACAATGGAGAAAGGAGTTTCCGGGATCAGAAAAGCAAGAATTCTTCCACTAAACCCTGATAAATTTGCTAGAGAAGACTTTATTCCCGAAGAGCAGATTCAGCCTTCAATCATCATCTATCAGAAAATTATAACTGACGAAATTGGTGACATTAGTAGTAATGCTGACATTCGGGAGTCTGTAGGCCTTCACGTCAGTTCTAAAGAAAATACTGAGAAAAGTCTCAACTCTGGAAACTGTAAGCCAACAATCACAGATGAATGTGGTCCCAGCGCTGAAAAGTTTAAAGAAAAACTTCAATCTATATCCCCTCTGCAAGCAACAGAAAAGCAAAGTCAACACAAATCAAATGGTAACAAAAAACAACACTCAGTAATTTTGACTGCTACTCCTATGAAAGCTGCACTGGAAGGAACAAAGAAGAAAAAGACGCAGAAAGATGCAAAAGCGATGTTGAAACTAGAGAAGCTATTAGAAAACCCAAAGATAGTCTCATCAAACAAACTTAAGGGAATTAAAAAAGAAAAGAACTCCAAAAGGCTGAGATTGGAAAAAACGAAGAAACCAACAGGGGTGAAAAAAATCAACTTTAAAACCTAAGAAACTGAAGAAAAAAAAAAAAAAAAAAACATGCCGCAGACAAATATCTTTTGAAGAAACTTCTGAAGAAGATGTAGATGAAGCTGAGTTATGTCACGATAGTGATTCTGATGACAATGTTGATCTGTTTGCAAACGATTCAGAGGTGTGCTTAGTTTGTGGTGAGTTTGGTGCAACAGAGCTGTGGTTTAGATGTGTGGTTTGTGGCAGGTGGGCCCATGCTGAATGTAGTGGATCTGATACTGCTAAGAATTATACATGTGACTTTTGTTGTATGGGTTATTAGGTTTTTCCTCTTTGAGAATTTGAGATGTTTACATTTTAAACCACAAATCAACTCAGTTATTCATATTGTTCCTATTCTTTGTATAATGCATTAGTTAATGTTGTGTTAATAAAACAAATTTTATTTTCAACTCTAAACAGCTCATTACTCAATCTTCAGGCAATGTCGGTATTGCCCGGCAAGGGTGTCAGTGTTGCCCCTGTATGCGGGGCAATACCGACACATAGTAGCAATGACAATAAACGTGTGAAACACACTTAACTTTATAGTAATATATCAGCATTATATACGCAATGCATAGGTTATATTCCAAATTATTTTGTGCTCTAATATGCAGAACGTAACTATCATAGCAAAAAATACAAAAATAAAAATGTGTTAAGGTGTCTGTATTCCCCCGGTATACCCTACTTACAATAAACCTTTAACATTTTTCACATATATACAAAAGTTGAAGATCATTATTTTCCAACATTGTAATCTGTCCGTCACCATGGGAACGAAAGATTCCCTTACTCCATTTTTCATGAAATACGTATTTATAATACATTTTTATACACTCATAATAATTAAAATTAACACATTTGTATAATTTACATGAAAATGTTCTTATAAATACCTGACATTTCTAAATCAATTATTTGTTTAACTCTGTTCTTATGCTTTATTACCGGTATAAACAATTTACAGCATCCGGTATCTCGTTCGCCTTCATATTACTTCTCTCATATTACTATTTTAATTATGTTTTATTATTAATGTGCTTTTCTAAACATCAATACTTAGCTATAAATTATACATTATAATGCGTTGTATTCGTTACATAACCTTGACTATGTTATTTTCGTAAAAACACGCCATTTTAGGCTATTTTCGTGCGTATCTTGAGGCGATGACGTCACGGTGCCATTTCTATACATACAATTCTTTGGCCTACATTGCAAAACAATATGTTTTATTATTTTATAACATTATTTTAGGACAGTATTGTTTCATTTTCTCCTGACTTGATTTAATTAACATCAAATTCTGAGTCATAGGTAATATTTTAAGTAATTTTTGGGGCTTTCACATGGTCTGTGCAAGATGGGTGCCGCGTTTGTTGACACTTGATCAAAATTTGCAAAGAAAAACGGTTTCTGTTAAGAATGTGGAGCTCTACCGTAAAAATCCCAGTTTACTTTTGAGACGGCTTATTACCATGTATGAAACTTGGATATAGCACTACACTCCAGAAAGTAAATCAGAGTCAAAACAGTGGATTGCCCCAGGTGAACCAACTCCAAAAAAGGCAAAGTCAATTTCGTCAGCTAACAAGGTCATGGCGAGTGTTTTCTGGGATGCACTGGAAATTATTTCTATTGATTAATTGGAAAATGCTAAAAGTATCACTGTGACCACTACGCAAGCTTACTGCAACGTTTGAGTAATGTGGTGAAAAGAAAAATAGTTATTTGAAAAAAAAAAAATCCTTGTTTCATCACGTTTCAATTGTTATAACTACACTGAAAACCCCTATTTTCTTACTACAAACCAATAGCACAAGTAGGGTTGAATTCTATCAAACAATTGATACCTATATTTAAACGGAAACTAACGCTTTGAGGCTCCCAAAATAAAAAAAATAAATAAATAAAAAAATTGAAAATGGTCTGTGGACAATTTCGTGCAGCATGATTCAAAATAAAAACCTGGATGAAAACCATAAAGAGAACTGCTCAATATTCTAAAGAAAATCTCTCCCCCCCAAAAAACTATCGTTTACATTGTAAATTGTTTTTGTTATTTTAACTTTCTGAAAATGGTTGTTTACGACTGTAACGAAAATACGACATTTTTACGATAGCCATATGACAAATAATAATTGTATATTGCATTTTCTGGGAATAACTTATGAATTCCTCTTTAATTTTTGTATAAGTGGTTAAGAGATAGACAAAACCCTCTATTACACAAACATATATTTATATGTATTTTATAAAAAATAATTACACGAAAAATAATTTGTTGTGGATATTTACTGTCTTTTTTTTTTTTTTTTTTTTTTTTTACTGCAATGTTCAAATATTTGCACTTTTTTGAAGCGGTAAATCATTATTCGTTTTTACTTTCTCTGTACGTTAAAGTATTTTATCCCAAGGTTTCACTGGAAATACACGTTTATAATATCCGCGAATTCATATAAATTTAAAGAAAAAGATTTGTCTGTCTGTAAACTGCATAATTCAAAAACAAAAAATTGGTTTAATGCCAACTTGGTATTTGGGTTTAATAACTTTCAAAGATGTGAGACGAAGATTTTCAAGAAAATCCTCCCATTACAAACTATTCTTTACACTGGAATATTTATTTTATTAGTTCTTGTGTTTACCTATCAACCTAATAGTTTTTTTTTTTTTTTTTTTTTTTTTTTTTTTTGGTAGTTTAACGTCCTTTAACCTAGTTGGTCATATCCGACGATGAATGGAATTGGTGAAATGATGTTTAAATGATCTCGGGGTCCATAGAGGTTAAAGTTACTTGACATTCGTCTTCTTAGGATAAGGAAAAGCCCCGAAAAAAACCTTACCCGGAGCACTCACCCTAAGCGAGATTCGAACTCACGACCTTTTGAATGTGAGGCGACACGATACCACCACACTACCCAGGCGGGCTTCGAAATAATGGCTAACAAAATAAAGGAAGAAAGTTAAGAGGAAAAGCGAAAACTGGGCCGTAATTCCACCATAATGTTGACGTGAACAGGTACTACAATATTTATTTACACGATGATCTTGCCGATTTTAACGACATTGTAGTGTGTGTGTGTGTGTGTGTGTGTGTGTGTGTGCACGGTTACCATAATTTTCACAGTATTATAATACCTCGCATAAACATTAATATTCATTTAGACTTTATTTGTCCCTTTGCATTTTGATAAACTACTGTTTCCTTCTTTCAGGGTCCTTTGGGAATTCCTGACGAAATAGTTACAACCTACTACAGCAGAACCAGGCATATTTAATGCTAAATAAATGTATTAGTCCTCTTTTATCACTAAATCACTATTAGTGTGAAATGAAGTGGGATATCTGATACTATTCAGATCACACCTGTAATCACATATGTGGTCTTGTGCTTCATGGACAGTAAAATGGCGGCGATCAATTCGTTTACCAATAAAAATCGATAAATTTTGTCGTAACTTGAGACATCAGGACTGTATACTCGGCCAAAGTTCCACACAGTGATTTTACATAGCAGCATGTGTAAATTGCGAAAATGGCTTCATTACAATAGCTGATGAAACATAAAATGACAATAACCCTATTTTTAGATTTTTCTATGTGGACTGAGCTCCAGAAGCCCCAAAGGACGAGACACCGTTGTAGAATCTTTTAAACTGAAAGAGGTACATCAGTTGTAAATACCAGCTATGCATTAAGGTGCAGCAGTACCATTTGGATTATATTTATTTATTGTAGCTTAACGTCCTTTAGTCTGGTTGTCATATCACACGAGGAATGAAATCGGTGAAATGGTCCTCTGCAGCTTCAAGTTGCTTGGAATATGTTGCCTTTAATTCCTGATTCCTAAAATACAGTGATAAGGCGTGTTAGTGGAGAAATGCATTAAATGATAATGTAACAAAATAGTAATGAAACAAAAATGGTGCTGCGTTGATTCGAAACTTTCTTTAAATTACAATTACCCACGTTTTAAGTACTTCTGGTCTAGACAAAGGAAAACTACAAATACAGTTAGAAGATGAGTTATTCCCATCTTACAAATTTAGAGATTTATTGTTTACCTATTCTCAATTCAGGTAATATTGTTGTCTAAGGGATGTTAAAAATTTATTCGTACAATTTAAAAGGAGACATGTTTTCACAATTTTTACATTGGAATGTTAGCAAACACTAGTGCTGACTCGGGTTCAGTAGTTATTTACAAGGTATTTTGGTTGAATTAGTGAAACTACGGTCGCAAAATGCATCGACGTCTCTGTGGTAGAACAGTGGCGGATCTTAACATTCACTCAGTGTCTCTCGATTTTAAATAGCGCGACTGTACATAGACTTGGCCATGGTTTTATAGAATTTTCTTTATTATTTTAATTTGAATTTTTCCTGATTGTATCACACATCTGATGAAATCGTTCGGATATATACTGTATTTGAAATGATATTTTGCATCCAAGATAATTAAAACATTTACCTGTTTTTAATATTTGTTTTTCGATGAACATTTTTTTCTCGCTGGATATTGCTCATAAAACCACTTGTTAATTATGTATTCATATTTTGTCTTTGTTACAGCCCTCAAATAAGAAAAATATTCTAAATTTATAAAATGTAATTGGGTGCTTGGGACTCTTATATCGGTAAAGTTGGTGATTCTGTTCAGCCACGTCTGTCTGTCAAATAGTTTGGTTATGTGAATTGCATCACCGTGTGCATATTTATACATGTGTAATGATAAATCAACGTAATTTGTAGTGTGGGAGTCGATGTTATTAACATTACCTGAATTTATTAAGCACTGCAGAGATCTGTGCGTTTTCAAGTGTTTCACATACAAAATAAAATGGTAATCTCCTTCAGATTATGTGTGAGATATCTCTTTTAGTGGTAGGCTCAGTGTACTAATGAAAGTGGAGTTGAAGAAATGTCAAGAATTTATTTAGATATATTCTTTGTTTAGCGGCGTATTCGCGTTTTTATCCAACTTAAAATTGGCATTTATACATTGGACAATCTTCGATACCTGTAGTTGAGAGCCGAAACAGTTTGCTCATATTGTGAAAGCGGTAGGGAAAACACAAGGCGTAGCCGAGAGATGCTTTTCAGAAATAAAGGACTTCTTCGATACCTATAGTTCCGCAGAAAGTGAAAACATAATACATAGCGAAAGTGCTCCAGGGATCATTATGGGTTTAGCCACGCAGTCCCCCTCGACTATGCCTTGTTGACGAACTCGCAACATAGTCATTATTTGTTGACGTGGAAGGTTGTTCAGGCCTAGCATTCTTTCTGACCAACATGCTAAAACCACTCAGCACTGCATGGCATTCATAAATTCTTCCTGAATGTTTGAGTATGCAATTGAAATGTGTCTGGAAAAAAATTTGAATACCCTTTATATTTTATAAGATCCCATTATGAGCTGTGTATATCCTATGCACTGAGCTTGATTTTACTTGGAAGCATTTATGGCTCTTCTCTCTAATATGTATCAAGCAATTTTCTCCACTTTAAAAACGGACATAAAGCTCAGGAGAGAGACAAAAAAAAAAGAGGGATATACACTTCACCCAAATTCCTACCATTTTTAACCCTTCCAAATGTAGAAATTGTCTAGGTCTGCCAAAATGCCTCTCTCAGTGATCATTTCTGAGCCATTTCTTTGTTATTTGGAAGAAGAAGGAATTGCAGGATTGGACCAATATATGGAGTGCAGCAGCAAATTTAAAACAAAATTCAAGCAGTTTGGAGCGACAACTCTGAATGAATTTGCTGATGCATTGTCTTTGCCAAATGCAGCTGTGTCTCCAACTGCCTGTCAAAGTGGGTCAACATATCACTCTAGTGTTGTTCAGTATTTGTTTTTCCTTTTTTAATATGTCAAGCCTAATGGGTGATACCCTTCTCATCCCAAAAAGTTGTCACTATTACTTTTCCAGCCGATGGGATCATCTTTGGACTCTTTGGAGCAGATTCATTGAAAGCAATCCATTGTTTCGATTATTGCTTGGTTTCCAGATTATAATTAATGATGAATGCAGATCTCATCGACAGTGACTCCGTGACTCCATGCAGAAAGTCCTTCAGATTTTGCTTAAATGGCTCCGAGCCCAGCTTTACAGTTGAAAGCCACATCTGCCTTTTATCAGCTGTAAGCAATTGCAGCACCCATTGGGCCAACAATTTTTTCGTCTGAAACTTATCATACAAAATTTGAATTGCTATTCCCACCGATGGTATCTGCCACTTTGCAAATACTCTTTTGACAATCAATGAGAATCTTATTCTGGATTTACATACTGATTTCTTCAGTAACCACATCTGCCAGGCTGCTCCTCATCAAAAGTAGATGTTTAAACATGTTTAACGTCATTGAACTAATATGTAACTGTTGTTATAGGTACCAAAAGTCCTCATACACAGCGCCAAATTTCGCTTTTATCTCCTCACAAGTTTTTCCATCCAAAAGTAAAAAGGAAATCACGGTATAATATTGCAGTTTCTCAATTTGATTGAAAATATGCTGAAAGTTTAAAGGAAGTGCCTGCCAAATCTAAACTATTACCAAATTTGATTTGGTAACGTGTAGCAAATGTTAGAGGATGATGGTAATACCAACTTGTCTTAGCAACACCATCTATTTTAAAACAGATTGCTTATTGAACTGCTTTGAAAAATGTTTATAAATCTGTCTCATTTACTACTTGTCCCACCTCATGTTAGCGATAGCAAATGCTTGCACTATTACGTCATACATTGGACAGGTGCTGTGGAAAATCAGTGTGCATTAAACGAGTGAGTACAGTGTTCACTCATTGTGTATGATGCCCCATTACAGCAGTGCTGACATAACAATAAGTGGTATATAATAAATCCGAAAAACTATTGTCTAGTGTGAATGACATAAATTATCATTATTTATAACATTACATGATGGAGTGTGTTATGCACTCAATCTACATAACTTCCTGCAGTCCCATAGTAGTCTACATTCGCTAGGCAACAGCAACACTAGCAACACCAACGTTAGCAGTAGCCTGAATTGTAATGAGCTATACCTAGTCATCTTCTGTGGTCTAGGGGTAACATGCTAGCCTGTGATTCCCAAGGTTGCAGGTTCCAACCTGGTGGAAGGCAATGGATTTTTTGAGCATAAAGTCTGGTAAAGAGGCCTCTGAGAAAAATTAAGCTGCCTTTCATGCCCAATATAGAATGGGATGCCGAGAACCGCACCAGTTAAATAGCTTCCATAAATAACACTTAATTTCACTTAGAACACTCAATTTCAAGTCATAACTTTATGATATGGTACAAGCGCATAATTTCATATGTAAAGCGAAAGATAAGGCTGCTAATGATAGAGACCATCCAAAGATTCTATGAAATCTCTACACCATAAATCCATCCTGTCTGCATTAGCTTTAACAGAATGTCAGAATAATTTGTCTATGAACCATTATTATTTGCATTGATAATTTTTAGATCGTTTTTAATTACTCCTGTATTTTTTCTTTGTGTTTATCTTCTTATAGCCTTTAAGACTGGACATCAAGCGCAAACTTACAGCTCGATCTGACCGAGTCAAATGTGTGGATTTGCATCCAACTGAGCCTTGGATGCTTGCATCACTTTACAATGGAAATGTGCACGTATGGAATCATGAAAGCCAGCAATTGGTGAAGTCTTTTGAAGTGAGTAAGAAAGTTCTTTATTTAAAGGTATATTATAATAATATAAAATAATATCTAAAGAATAACATAAAAATTCAACCTTTAGGAATGCCTTTATCTTCCACAAATAATATGTTTCTGTTGAATACTAGTTAACATCTTACCAACATGAACTCTTTTCTTCTCTCACCCTTACAGCAATTATTTGTTACAGTTATTTGACGCACTCTATAATGATTTGTATTTAGAGTCCTCAAATTACTGGTCAACTAGAGCATGTTGAAATAGTACAGGAATAAGATACAGGAGATTGTCAATTTTGCTGTCCCAAATCTAAAAAAATAAAATAATGTGGTTATCAGTTTGTAAAGAATCTTTACTTAAGTTCACTTAATTTAGTGTAAGGATAGAGGTCTAATATATTCTCATGTCAGAAGAGTTGTTGCCAAAAGTCAATTAAACAAATTTAATGTTATTAAGAAATTGCTGCTTTAACCTGATTTTCTTCTTACAGGATAAGGGACTGGTTTTGGCCAATTCCAGATGAAATGAGTACACTGTGTTTCATATAACTGAGATCCCTGTCACATTTTGTGTTAAAAATATGATGTGTTATGCTCATATAATTTTTTCTATCTGTTCTGCAAACAAACTAATCTATTCCTTTAACAACATAATGCTAATCAAAATAAACATTAGCAGAAATACTCTTGATACTTGCTTTCTTATAAGTAGAAGAGAAACAAGGCAGTATACTAGGATAAAGTGACTGTCAAATCTTTTAAAAGTTGTCGCTATGGGATTGTCATTGAAGTTCTGTTCTCTTGGAGTAAAACAAAAGGGCTTCCCATTTGAGAAAGGTTTTAAGTATTTTGAAACTGAAACCAATAACAGGGAGTATCGCTGAAATGGTTAGCTCTACAAGTTATTTTGAATATAGGTTATTTAGATTTGCTAATATGTAAAACTAATAAGCTGTGAAGTTCTCTTCTTTTGGAAGGGATTTAATTGATCTTTTATAAGTGGTATACATTGAGCATAGATGAAAATGCACTACACAAAATATATGGATATTTTTAAAACACACATTTTATTTCAGATGACTTTTTTTGGTGTAACCCATTTCCAAGATATCATTTCTGTAGATTTTAAATTGTGGCTCACATTGTGTGTGAAAAAATATAGAATTTAAGGTCAGTTTGCATGTATAACAAAATGCGTAATGTAGCTATTTCTGCAAAGGTTTATTTCAATTAAAGTGAAGCAATAGAAAAATAAGTTTCATAAGAAGAATTTGTAGATCCACTAAAAAATGATAGAGGCAGACATAGTCACTTAAATGTAACCCATCAAATTTTTAATCCTAATACTTACCACAATGTCAATGTAAATTGCTGATTCTAGACTGCCGTTGAACTCTACTCACACATTGGCTAAGTTAAGGGCACTTAAAATACTGTGTAATATTATGTATGTTCCTTTAATTTCCTGGTTATTACTTTCTCTATACGTACTATGTACATAGTGTATAGAGAAGGTATTGCACTCCACCCAAAATTCGATACCGAGATTTCACCGGAAATATTTGTTTTAGGGTCCCCTTTATCCAAAAAAAGCATTTTCAGAAAAAGGTCCTTGTGTGTGTGTGTGTGTGTGTGTGTGTGTGTGTGTGTGTGTGTCCGTGTGTCTGTGAACGAGATAACTCAGAAACGAAAAGTCAGTAAAATACCAAACTTGGTATTTAAGTTTAGTTTCTTCCAGGGATGCAACACAAAGATTTTGAGAAAAATCCCCCCCACCCTCAACTACCCTTTACATAGAACTTTTTCTGAAAATTTTGATTTTCTCAAAAATGACTAACGATTTTGATTAAAATGTCATATGCTAAAGATATTATCTGACAAATAAAATGTATATCTTGAATTTTCTGGGAATAGCCTCTGAAAACTACTTTATTCTAGATGAATTTTACGGAATTTTTCATAACTGCTAAACCGTAAGAGATGGACAAAAACTTCATATACAAAAAATGTAGAGCTAACACACAATTTATGTTATATATATATATATATATATATATATATATATATATATATATATTTTTTTTTTTCGTGGAGATGATCGTTTTTGGTATATTCCTTGATTTTGGATTCAGCTTTGAAAAACATACTTTTCTCATGCAGGAATTTGTCAACTCCTGTCCACACAAACAAGGAACTGCAGTCACAGAGCAACCATCTTTTGACAATCACTTTAACATATGGTACTCCCTTATTTCGCTTCTACTTACAAGGAAGCAAGTAAAAGGACCATTTTTGCTAATTTTTTCTCGACTAGCATGAAGTAAATAGAAGCATAAGCTTTTTAACAATAATTTATTGTAGAGATCTAGAGAAAGTCATATGAATGGAACACATCAGATTTTTTTTTTTCGTAGTATAGGTTTGAAATTCTGTAAAATCCAATGAATGTTCTTTATCTTCAGAGAACACTTAAATTTTAACTAGTATAGTTGCAATATGTATTCACAAATATTTATTCTAGATGAAAAATAATAAATTCTGTTTCATACCAAAATAATCCAAAATGGATTTCTGTTTGCTTTTCTCATTCCTGTGTCCTCATCTATTAGGACTTTGAAGTTCATAAAGTGTGCCATAATTATTTTCACCTTCCTTCCCCCCTCTACAGGTGACAAATACATGTGTAAAACTGCTCTAGTCATCAGCATTGTTACATATCATTTTACAGTGTTTACTTTTTCTTTGTTATCCTGATGTGCAACTCAGTTTCTATTGCATTGTTACAAATTCCCCTATGCTCATTTCTCTGCAGTTATGACTTCATTATCCATCTGTAAACTTCATTATCCATACTTCAAAGGTGAAGTTAATTGGTGTACCATTTTCCATGAAGCAGAAAGCAGGCCAGATCCATCAGGCTTTTTTTTTTTTAGGTAATTTAAAGGGGGGATAACTTCTAAATTTAAACTAGAACTTGCTTATGCAGTTTTCTTGAAATTCTAACTGCACATTCTAGTAAATGTCATAGGGATGTGGTTGATAATTGTCAACAAAAAGGATGATTTCTTATTTTATGCTTCCATTTTTACATCAAGAGCAGCCAACTGCTTCTGAAAAAGATCCAATGCCATGCACACTTTTTGCTTTGCATCATAGAAGGTTGCCAATAACTGTAATTTGAATGCCAAAATGTTGCTAAGCAACCCACTAAATATGTTTCAATTTCGTCCAAGCTTTAAATGTTCCAGTGTTCATATTTTGTGGTCAGCACCTGTAATCTTCCACAGTTTCATCATTAACAGCATTTGACTCATCACTAGGAGTTTTATAGGTTATGATGTACCTATTCCTGAATTGGTGGCTCCAGATCATTGAATGTGCTAAAATTTTCAGTCCCAAGTACTGTATTGTAATTTATTGCATCCAGTTTATCAACTTTACATTGACTTTGGACATGTCAGCCTTATTCCTACGTTGGCCACTTTAAGTACTTTTTGCCTTAGGAACATATTGCTGTTCTTAAAACTTCAAACCAGCTTTTTACTATTTCTTTCAGCTCCTTGCTGTTTGAATGTGTATTTTCATTTCTTAAAGTTTAGGTTAAATTTTGAAGCACTGAATGTAGTGCTTGCCGGGTATCTCTCCCTTGAATTCAATGGTGGACAAGAAAGCTACAGCTCATGTGCAGGTGCAACATGTGTTCCGCAGAACAAAGTCACTTTTTCCAAAATCTGAACCTTTTCAATTTTGAAAGTTCTTCTTTCGCATAATAACCAAAAAGTAAACCTCAAAAATAAAATAATAACAAAGCATTACATGAACCAAGCAGCAAAGAGATAGAGGCAGATGACTTGACTGCTCAACTCGGATGACAATAACAAAGCACCAAAAGAAAGACACAGCAAATAAGAACAAATTGTAAATGTAACACATCACTAACAATAACTTTAACAATTTCAACAAAAGCAAACCAAAATAGCCTAAATATGAAACATAATGAAATAATGAACAAGATTACTTAAAGCTTCATGATTTTATACCAGGCATCACCAACTGGTTGCTGTTTGACTAAAGCAGAGAGAGCAACCTTGCTCTTTCCTTAGCTGAATTACCTTTCGTGCATACTGCAACCTTGTATTGCACAGAAATTTGTTCAGTGCAGTGGTAGAATGCAGCATTATGAGTTTGAAATATATAATTCACTTTTCACAGGCTAATATACCTATGTAGGTTCATGATTGGTAGAATAATTGCTCTATTATGTCTTGTTAAATTAATATTGATAATGTTGATGTGAACATACATATATTCTCATAGATTTGGTAGTAGTCACAACATAAACATTGTAAAAAATGGATAAACGGATAATTGTTGTAGTATAGTTGCCCTCCGTGGTGTAATGGTTACCATGCTAACTTCATATACCCAAGGTCGCAGCAGAGGAGAATGGATTTTTTTGGAGGAAGGAAGCCGTTGGTCTCATGTTGTAGATTTATGGCAAGTAAAATAACCTCAAGCCTGATAGAGAGGCCTCTGAGCAAAATTAAGCAGTCTTCATGCCCAATATGGAATGGGACGCTGAGAACCACAGCAGTTAAAGAGTGTCCATAAATAAAACTTCATAGGAATTTCGTTGTAGTATAGTATTTTTATACTATTAACATAGTAAAACTACAAACTCCTAAACTTGGTCAGTACCTTTGTAAATGCATTATAATGCTAACAGTATGAGAATTTATTTGTAATGAAAAACTTTCACATAAATAAGTGGAAGTGAACAGGCTTCGTGGTAATTAATTGATATCTATCACAATTTGTAAAAAGTTTTGCATTTATGGCAATGAATATGAACATGTATCTTGGTAAGTAAATAGTATCAATTCAAACTATAACACAATCAAGCATTACAAGCATTTGAAGCATTACAAAAAAGCTGAATAACAATTAGTGCATTCTACTTTCTATAAATAACAAAGATTTCTCTCAGGGAGGATCGATGGCCTGTATGTTGGATTGCCTTCTGTTTGCAACATAATAAATTGACACACGACTCATTTAGCAAGGAGAGATACATGCACCACTGCTGTCATAAGCCCATCTCTAACTGATGTCACTTGTTTATCCAATGCAGTGCAAGGAGCAAGCCTGTTTGCTTTAGCACAAAATCAAGCAAGTTGGTGATGCCTGCTTTACACCATTGTAACTTCTTAAAGAATAAAAGGTTCTAAAGGAAAACCAGTACTACTGATTGCAAAACACATGTGAATGGTTATTCTAAGCACTTTCGGTTGCTTGTGTTAACACTTTACCCCAGTTTTACCCCTTAAACTGTCTGGTATTGTGGTCTTAACAGCAGAAAGCATAACATGTCATGAATGTAAACTAGAGGATATTAATGTATTGTGAATAAAAAATGTGAGTGGACCAACAAAAATGTTGTAAATAATTGCAAAATGTTAAAGGCAGGAACTTAAATGCAGGGTAATACTGCATATGAATAAAGAGATTCATTAAAGTTCAAGGTTCATTTTGAAGATTTGCACAGTGTTAACTGTTTCTGTGAAATTTATTATTACTCTCAGTTCTCTAAGGATGATATTATTTCATACATTTCTTGTGTTCTTGCTAATTAACATCCTTTGCATTACATCAATGATCATTTTTAATAAATTGTTATTTTTATCATAAATTATAAACATACAGTCCTGATAAAACACTTATAAGTCAAAGTGACTAAAAAAAAACAAAAAACAAACACAGATTAAAATATCAATGGATAGTACACTGAGAATAAGTTATGAATATTATTTTTCCTTTATGTAAAGGGCAGTGGCTATCAAAAATATGTTGAATTTAATATAATTCAAACACAGATAAGTAGTAAATCATAAAAAGAACAATAGCTTCAGTTTATTTCTGTTTTCTCCATGTATGAAATGTAGTTTTCTAGATTTCTGCCATTCATCCTTGAGGTGCAAATATTTTTGTTAGATTTCTTTTATATATATCTACTTAAAGGTAATATTATTGGACAAAGTGGCATCTAAGTGGATTTTCTCCAGTTAACTTGCCATCCATACTACCACCTGCTCCATAATTACCTTTCCTTTCATTCATTTCACCGTAATTTCATATCATCAGGCATCTGACACCAGGTGCTGGCTTGTAAGTTTTGGGGGTGTAAGACTTCCATATGAGGATAAACAAAAGAAGAAGATGTTTAGTATTATGCATTCTGATTTCCTAATAATATTATGTTTCACATTTCTGTGTTGTTTTCAGTCAACCCTCAGAGTATTCCTGGAATACCCTTTAAATAAGCAGACATCCTTGAAACTTTGTAGCTTAAGGTTTAAATTTTCTGCAAATGGCCACTTATGTGTCCATGTGCTCTTCCAGTTTATGAAGTTATCACAAATCATGATGAGCCACTCTGATATATCAAGTTCCTTTGTGTACTCAAATGAAGAATTGTGAATGTCAACTGGAAGTATGGCAACGACAAATGAGCAGTACTTGATTGTAGCACTTGTCTTATAACAAATATTGAGTTGTAATGCTATGATAGTTATTATGTGAATTCTTTTGAAAAGGTCTGGTAAGAGTTTAAAATAAAATTGTAAAATAGTGCAACCAATGCTGTTGTATTTTAAGTTGCAGGTGTAATAAAGTTCAAAGTGATACTTATTGTTACATATTTTGATTATGCAGGTGTGTGATCTACCTGTGCGAGCTGCAAAGTTTGTTCCACGAAAAAATTGGGTAGTCACTGGCTCCGATGACATGCAAGTGCGTGTGTTCAACTATAACACACTGGAGCGTGTGCATGCATTTGAGGCTCACTCTGATTACGTACGCTGTATTGCTGTGCATCCTACGCAACCATATCTATTGACTAGCAGTGGTATGTAAACACCACTTATTATTTCCTTGTTTATCTGAGCTGTTCATTAATTACAAAAAGTTAATTCTACATGGTACTTCAGTATTGCTCCAGTCTTATGGCCATTTCAGTTTTTAGTTGGTCTGGGTGACTCATCTGGTTGAGTGCTACCTTTAAATCCAAGGTAGCAGGTTCAAACCTGGCCCAGAACAATGCTTTTATGTGTCCTTAAAAGCAAGAGTCCCATGTCAGTAGATTTACTGCCATGTAAAAGAACTCCTGTGGGACAAAATTCTGCCACACTGGTAGTGCTGATATGATCCTGGTAATTCATGCTGTCGTTAACAAAAAATAATATAGTTTAATTTATTCCAGTTTTTAATTGCTAATAAATATTGTTAATCATGCTATTTTTCAGGAGCACATATAGAAAAAGAATGATGTTCCAAAGTGTTCATTAGTAATTTGTTAAGTTATATTTCTAGAATGTTTATTTGTTTAAACCAAAGACTTTATGTAGGAAGTACCAATCTTATTTGGTACCAACAATATTATACAGGGTGATTTATATAGAGCTGACACATTTCTTTCATTAATTGTTTCAAAACGTGTTATGCTAGCGACAACTTGTTATACCTAAATTGTAGAGGAATTTTGAGAGATAATTTACCTCTACAGCAAATGTTGAAAATTCCCTCCATTCTGCATAGGGTACAACTCAACACGTCGTTTCATTTTACTGGCCACTCGTTGGAGGACTCTTTGTCAATAGCTTGAATCTCCTTTGTGATGTTGTGCTTCAGATTGTCCAATGTCTGGGGACGTGTGGCGTAAACCCTGTCTTTTAAGTAACCCCATAGAAAGATGTCCGGTGATGTCAAATCCGGAAAGCTCGGCGGCCACAGGTTCTTGGAAATTATCCGGTCGTCAAAGAAACTTGCAAAATAGATTCATTTGATGTATGGCATGTAGCGCCATCTTGCTGAGAATATCCTTGACTCAGCTCTACATCGTACTGCACCAGAAGAACAAAATGTCAAAACAGCTGCCAACAATGCAATTAAGAATAAAACGTAATCATCTGTGCATCTAGTGAAAAGGAATCGAAACTCCAGAACATTCTGCTTAATTTGTTCTGTATTAAGGCTCTTTGAAATAGATGAGCTACAGAGGTTTCATATTGTTTTACAGATGAAAGTCGCAGTACAAAGTTGAAGGGGATATTCGTTGCAATCAAGTGAATCAAAAAAAATTACATTGCTTACTTTGCTTTATGATCAAGCATAAACTTAATGAATTCCATATGCAATAATTAAACAATGAACATTATTATATGTTTAAGTCCCAGATGTAACATGCTTCTTTAAATAATATTCCCATCTGCTCTTCTTGTTTTCTCAGGAATTATTAGTAAAAAGCAGAATAAAATGGTGTACTGGATAGGAATACTCTTGGTGTTGAGAAAAACATCTCTATTCCTTTGTGTATATATGGGTGTGTGTGTGCGCATGGGTGTGTTTTTTCCCCCCCAACAATAATCCAATTGCAAACATCCAGCTTCCAGGGCACTGACACCACTAACTGTTTTACTGATGTATTAAGCTATTGGTTAAAGCAATGCTTCTTATACTAACAGATTTGTTCCACTGAAGTTAAAACACCATACACAATATTTTATCCTGCTTTCACCTAAATTACATAGTAAGTATGTCCAATATTTTTTTTAATATTCAAATGTGGATCCTGCTACATTGGCCTCCACAATGATTTAATTTTCATACCTTCCTTAAAAGCATGCCTGAGCAACAATTATTTGTAAAATGCAAGTATCTTTTCAAAAGCTTGTGCATACCCACATAAAGACACAATTTCACTAGAGCTTATACTAGTGGAAGGGAAGTCATTACATTAGTTTAAACCAGTTACAGATCTCATTATTTGGAATATGTTTTGTATCTTTCATTTTTTTTATTACGACCTTCTTCTATAAACATATTATAGGTTTTTTGAGAGCATAAATTGCACACACTGGCAATAATGCAGTGGCACCGACCTGTAGCTGGGAATGGGAAGACAGTCTCCCTTTCAAAATCAGAAATAGGTCAGCATGTAAACAGTTTACCCTTTCAGTGCAAAAGTTCTTCTACATGCTAGTAAATCTACTAACATGGGACTGTTGCTTTTAAGCACACTTAAAAACCTTTGGTCTGGGCTGGTTTGATCCCGTAATCTTGGGATCAGGAGATCTTTACATAACCAACTGAGCCACTAATTGACCTTCACTGTATGTGGCTCATGCATAAATAAATGTTTCATGGCTGTAACCTTCTAATAATTGCATTTGCATATTCCAATGACACATTTTGTAACTTACAACTCAGAATTAGTGAATCAGCTCATTCAGCATTAAACTTCAATATATTTTGCAATTGATACAGTTAATTTAATGAACCAAATCATCTTACTGATATGCAAATGCAAATATGTACAAATCATGTAGTACTCTTTTACAAAGTCTACCAAATAGTACTTTTAAAATAAACAAACCAAATTATTAATACAATTCACAGATATTGTAAAAATGTCCACTATTTGCACACCTGCAAGCTTCACACCTTTGTGACCAATTATCATACTCTAACAAAGACACTTATATTGTTGCTATTTCCTCTGCAGCAGTTATATCAAAGATTTGACATCAGTAATCAAAGTTTTGTAGACCCTGATTTTCATATCCCAGGGTAGGCCAATAGCTACCAAGTTGTTCTGGTTTTGCCAAAACATTTCACCATCCTTTCATCATGTTTGTTTGAGTTAAGGGTTGTGTGCAAACTAGTTCGGAAAAGATTACTCCACTCATCTTATACGTTGTCGTCAGACATTCTAGTGGAATAAACCATCTTATTATGGAAAAACATTTTTTTTTTTAAATTTATTTTTGTTACGGCTGATTACAGAACAAAATGCTATTGCATTTTTTTGTTGTAATACCTCTATAAAGTACATATTAGAAGGAATGCAATAAGTTCCCTTCTGCCCAGTGTGTTGTAAACCCAATGTAATGTTCAGCCATCTTTTTTTCTTTGATCTCTTATCTGTGAAATTGCTGCTTGATGTTTTGATTAGCTAATGTGGAGGATACTCCTCCTAGATTATGAATATGCTGAAGCTGTGGTACACATTTTTAATCTAATTTCAGAGAAATATACAAATATTGTGTTAATCTGCTGATCAAAGTACAGGACCTAAGCAATATTAGAATGTTGCTTCGCAACACTCCACCATAGTTGCAAGTAGTGGTCATTGAACTTGTGTTTAAAATTAGATTCGAAAATAAAATATTTCAAAATCACTTGAACTGAAATAGGCTGATATGAATGCCATTGAAAGTGAATTCCATATAGAAGAAATTGCATCCTTGCCAGTTACAAGAGAAGAATCTGATAATCCTAAGATAAATGTTCTAAATGTGCTGCTAAAAACTTCATCTATGAGTGTATCCAGATTTTCTCCTAGAAATTCATTCCATGTAGGAAAGTATGATATTTCCTCCTTCCTCTCTCCCAGCTCCGTCCCTCTCTTCCTTCTCAGATGCTATCTGGAATTCTAGTTTAATTTTAAACACAAGAAATGAGATTTTTTTTAAACTATCTAACATTCTTTCCTTCCAGAGACAGCTTAGCCTCATTTAACATTGCAAAAATATCTGAATGGTGGCTACTTTTGTTAACCATGTTGAATATGTTATACTTGTATTGTATCACAAGTGCCCTGCATTCTGTATTTCATTCTATTTATACCCATCTCAATTCTATCTGAAGTAGAATATGCTGGCCTTTCATTTCTTTGCAGAGTATTTTAAACAGCCTGGAATTCCTTGTTCTCTACTTCATTCTATTTATACCCATCTCAATTCTATCTGAAATAGAATATGCTGGCCTTTCATTTCTTTGCTGAGTATTGAGGAAGGCAGGATTTGAGAAATTTGATATATCAAATAAAAAGAAGTATTTTAGACAGTGGAGCGCCATCATTTAAATGATTTGAGTCATCTTTTTAAACTTTTCACTCCAACTTTGCCTTTGTTTGGGAAGACCGGTTTCAGGGTACTTTAACCCTATCTTCAATTCTGGTATTTTGAGGTCCCTGCTGTTGATGACATCATCCTGTGTTGACGAGTAGAGGGTAGCACAACACCAGGCTGCATACAACCACCTGTTGTATGTAGCGTCAGTCAAATGTGGAACTAAAGATGGGCTAAAGTACCCTGAAACCCGTCTTCCCAAACGAAAGTAAAATTAGAGCAAAAATTGTAAAAAAGGTGAATCAATTCATTTAAAAATTGATAATTGGAGCTACATATTTCACCAAGCACACATATAAGTGTTATTAACATATTTTTTGTTGCAACAGCTTGTCTCTGTAAAGCATAATGACTGCTAATGCATCATTATGGAGCAACATCCAGGATTTGTATAGCAGTCCTCTTTATTTTCTCATCATTGTTTGTGTACTCTCACTGCAAAGCTCACAAGTTTATACACAAGATTGCCAACCAATACATATTGGAAATTATTAATTTGTTGATTTATTTCTCCTCCATTTGATTTATTTCCAAATATTTACTTACGGGCAAGTTTTCTTTTATGAAGTTAATATGCTCATTTTAAACAAATATTTTAAAGAACACTGAATCAAATGTACATTTAACAGCTTCACTAACCTTTGCTGATAGGGGAATATGTTTGCAAAATGTATTCTATAGTAGCAAATGTTCAGGAACAAATAGCCTTAAGCTAGCTTAAGATAATGGGGGGCGGGGGGTTGGGCATCTAAATTTTTGAATCCAAGTCTTCGATGTGAGATTACATTGCTACTATTGTTTCCAGCATTACCATTTTACAAAGTTTTCTTTTTTTTCTATTTTATTTTTAAATTTTTATTATTGTTCCATTTATTGCTTTTAACTGCATGGCAGCATTTTCCTCTGAAACATTTGTCAATTGGCAATGGTGCTATCTTGTGCACTTTTGGGTTGTTGTTGGGTTACTATTTTCTTTAATATTTTTCATTAGATCACATTTTTACCCTGGGAGGATAGGGAATAATCTTAGCTGGAGATAAATTCCCACCTCCTGGGAATTGAACCCAGAAGCCTCGCACAGCAGGTACGAGATCCATTGACTGAGCTATAAGGCCAACCTGTTATCTTGTTTTGTTATATTCTGTAAGCAATAGTAAATGAATTGGTACCAGGAAGTTTTGTTCTTTTTCATGTTACAGCTTCAAGCTAATAAGGAATTCATAAATATTAGCTGTTTATAAACAAAATATAATTTAAGTTTGGGTAATATATCTTTATTGCCAGTGATAACTAAAACATTCAACAAACTTTTTATCAAAGAAAAATAGATATTATCATTCTGTAATATTGAGTTAATGATTAATATAGCGGGCAGCTTCTTTTTATTTTGAAATCTTGCAAATATGCAAAGTAGCTTGTAACGGTAATGTGATTAAAGTTAAATGAAAATAATTTGAGTATCCATCTTATCTTAGCGTTAGCTATGTACCATGTGGCACCATGTGTTAAGTTTACAGGAAAGTTTGCTTCTACACAATTTGTTAACTTAATTTGAAATCTTGCAAATATGTAAAGAGGCTTGTAACAGTGATGTGATTAAAATTAAATCAAAAGAATTTAAGTCGGATTTTGTAACACAAACATCACAAACAGTGTTTCCAAAACTGGTCCCAGTAAGTAATTACTAAATGATATTTGTGTTACAAAAACCGACTCAAATTCTTTTGATTAAAGCTTCTCTATATTGGATGCTAATGTTAGGTATTTTTTGAAGGTTACAATATGAAAGCTTCATTGGACAAACTCTTAGCTCCACCATCATAAAACTACAATATGGAGATATCAAGAGTAATTTTCTGTTTGTAGGCTAACGGTTATTGTTTATTGCTCTAAGAGAGAGGTGGCAGGTCCAAGTCTTGGCATCAATACCACTTGACTTTAAGTAGCGAGTCTGTATACATATTGTGAATAGGCTGAAAATATTATTTGCATATGTATATATATTTGTTGTTGATATGTTTGATGTGTTTCACTGCATGTAAACAATGCTTTTATTTTCAGATGACATGCTAATTAAGCTGTGGAACTGGGATAAGCAGTGGTCTTGCCAGCAAGTGTTTGAGGGACATACACATTATGTAATGCAAATTGTAATCAATCCCAAAGATAACAACACATTTGCAAGTGCCTCTTTGGATCGAACTGTCAAGGTATAGTATTATTAGATCCTTATGAATTAATTTATACTAAAACCTATTTGGGATAGAAATAAATGGTTCAGTGGAATGCATTCAGTCAAGAAAGTTGCATGTAATTACATCAAGGAATATTCTGACGTAACAGTTCTAGATCAGAGTGCTTCTATTACAGTAATTAGAATAGTTGTATCGGTAGAAGTTTATCGAGTCAGAATTGGCCCCCTTAATAAAAGGAGGATAAAATCTAATAAAATGCTTCTAATGATCGAAAGATCATAATGTTGTCCCTCCCACCTATTTATTTGCTACCTTTAACAACTGAGTCATATAAATTGCTTTTTCTTTGGAACAACTCCTTGTGGCAGCTCCCAGTAGCCTACATCTGTAGGAATGGGATTGGCACACCCAGGGTCCTGAGCTACCCGGACTTCCTCACTATAGACTCCTCCTTGTGGTGAGGGAGTCAGTCCAGATGTCTATCCACATGTAGGCCATCATGGTGGAAAGAAATATCCTGGTTGGATGAGGGATGTCCATCTGAGCCTGGGAATTTCTACTCCATTGGTTTACAGTACACTGTTTTGATTTCTGCTTCACCTTAACAGGAGGCTAAGGGACTAATCCACCTCTAGCCAGTCAGCCATGACTAGGTTATTAACTGAACTCCAGGGTGAGTGGGATGGTATGCCCGCTATAACCCCTGCTAGCCTGTCATCCCAGTGGAATGACGCCTTATTGGATTGAATCAGTTTGTGAGGGAGGAATTAAACAAAAAGAAATAGGCCTTTCCTCCCAGAAAGTCAAATCACTCCGTTGTAGATGGGGGCACTGGGGAGAAAATTTAGTTTCTTTTATGGCTACAACCCTAAATGGAAACAACAGGTTCAAGAGGAAAAAGAAGCAAACCAAATGTCTGCAGCTCATTACCTCAAGATTAGTAGATCAGAAGAGATGCAGTCTTTATTGTACAGTCAGATCTTAACAACATAGTAGGTCCCGTTAAGTCTTTTTGGACTTTTAACATAAAAATAAAAATGATTAATCACCTTTTGTATTGCCAAATTGAAAAACAGTTATTAAATTTTGGTGTTCATTATAGTATTAAAAAAATAAATAAAAATAAATACATGAAGAAAGTTACACATGCATGGTTTACTCTTCTTATTTTTGTATTAAGGTATGGCAGTTAGGATCTTCCACACCCAACTTCACATTAGAGGGGCATGAGAAAGGTGTGAACTGCGTGGATTATTATCATGGTGGAGACAAACCTTATTTAATTTCTGGAGCTGATGATCGCCTAGTGAAGATCTGGGATTATCAGAATAAAACATGTGTGCAGACTTTAGAAGGACATGCTCAAAATATTTCTGCAGGTGAGGTACATGTTAAAAGTTCAATTGTGTTGTAAATACGGTGGCACCATAAAAAAATCATTGGAATCAAACAATAGTATTGGTCATAATAAGTAACATTTTCCCAAATATTTAAGTAGGTTAGACACTAAATTGCTATTACAAGTTTTGAAACCAGTGAGGCAGAAAAAACTGTAAACAGTTGTTATACTACATGCATACTAGTAAACATGTATTTACAGGTAAATAAACCTGGAAATAGTTTAAACAATTAAAAGAAATTATATTGGGTTTCTTATTATTTTGTATATGGAATGTCTCTTATTATTTTGTATAAGGAACTGTGAGGATTGTAGAAGGTCCTATAGGGTATCTATTGATTCCTTTTACCAAATTTCAAAGTTATGATGCATTTTCAAAATTGGATACCATTGCTGATAAATAATGTGGATATGTGTATGATTTGCTTTATAAAGATTTAAGTTCAACTCAAGAAGTCATAAAATTGCAGGATTAACCTAGTGTTAGTTGGGTTGATTAGGACCCTACCACTGGTTATCATGTAAATGCAGGGTTGCATGGTACCCACTATTCTCATACTATTTATGTATTGTTATTAACAATGACTTTGACAAGCTATCATTGAATTATAAAATCAGGAATTCATTTTCACATTACGGAACATTATATTTGATGTATGATCTAAGTTATTTCCTTTACTACAGTCACTTTTTCTTAAAAATGTCTTCTTTACTGTTTATCTAAATTGTGAGTATTCTCTGCCCTGATAAATTATCAACCTCAAGAAGTTCAGGTGGTGTGGAAGGTTCATTTTTAATTTCCTGAGCCATTTCAGTATTTATGCTCTTGACATTCCATCTCGTTGCAAAGGACCAATTGGAAATGCCGCAGTTACAGCAATAAAAATCTATCTTTCTGCTCTATAAAAAAGGAACACGACAGTGAGACAACCAGGTAACACAAATGGTCAATATGTGAGCTGTGTGCCAATTTTTGCAATGCCACATCTGCTGCTATCAATAGCAGAATGAAATACTTTAACACTCCAGAAAGATATCACGTTATTCCAAAATTAAAAATGGATCTGAGTTATAATTGTAAAAAGAAGCTAGTAACAGTAAAGTAACCAAATATTAGTATAATATAATATATTATAATATAATATATATAATATAATATATATATATATATATATATATATATAATATATATATAATATAATATATATAATATAATAATGGATCTGAGACTCATTGTCTCACTCTATTGACTTTAGTAGTATATAATATAACCATACACATATAATGAATCATGGGTTAGCGTGCACTCTCATGTTAACCAATGATGGGTTAAGTATACAGAAAATGGAGTAATTGAGCTGCTGGTGTTTGAAGACATACATGCTGCTGGTAAACAGCCCTGTTAGCTTCAGCTTGTATTAAGAGGCTTCAGCAATGTTTCTGCTATGTTTGTAGCTCCGAAGACAGAGTGCTTATTGTGGAATTGTATGTTGATTATTCTACAGTTGTCCTCCTCCGTGTACTTCCTCTTCAGGCTGGTACACAATAACTGGTAATGGTAACCGGAACAAGAACGGGAATGTTGAAATACAGGTAGATGACATACAGAATAATCTCTACTGTTTGATGTAGAGACTATTGTAAGTGGCCATGACATGAAACAGCTGCTAGAGCTCACCTTAGTTGCAGTTCTTTTGAGTTATAACATTTACTAACCTGCATTATGTTGGTTGAATATTGGTCAGTTAAAAATAAATGAAGATGTAATGTACAAAATTGACCAGAAAGGAAGAATAAATGTATTCTCATTCTCGTTACCAGGTTATTGTGAACCAAAATCTTGTGTCATGTATGGCTTCCTGCTCCTGGTTCATTCTGGTGACCATTCTCAGGTTATTGTGAACCAGCCTTTCTTCTTCGTCAGTTTAACAATTTGAAGCTAATCAATAATCTTCCAGTCAATTGCTATTTCAAACAGTAGACAAATATCTATGCAGATACCAGTAGTAAGAGCAAATAATAGACAAAATATTAATATAAAAATAATAATTGCAACCAATCTTCACTTATCTTTTGGAATCCTTGCCTGGACTAGTTTCGCAACGATTTCATTGCATTATCAACATATCCTTTTGGTCTCTTTTTTGATGGATATGTTGATAATGCAATGAAATCGTTGCGAAACTAGTCCAGGCAAGGATTCCAAAAGATAAGTGAAGATTGGTTGCAATTATTATTTTTATATTAATATTTGTGTATTTCTTCACTGTTACTAGCTTCTTTTTACATTTAATAGACAAAATGTTTATACCTCTTCTAAAAACGATTATTTTTACTGAAAATTAAATCATGTATCCTAAATCTAAGGGTGTTTTACAAAATGTGTGCACCAGATGATAATGACTACATAGATAATCTTGTCATCTCTTAAGAACCATTCACAAACTGAATTGAATTTTATTTGTATGACTTTTCTACGTACTCCTTTTTAGAATGTTTTCCCTTATTGGTTAACTTTAACCTACATTAAAATTGTCTGACCAGCTGTGGTCTATATGAACTGCTGAGTTTGACTGGCTCCCCTGGAATTATAGCTCATCTGATAACACTTTGCCAACCTTAGCCATCTAACCATGCTTCCCTCTCACCCATTTATCATTCTTCCTTCCTTACCTCCCTTACTCTTGTAGTCCATTTCTCTCTTGTTTCTTTAAAAACTCCCCATTTTTTTTTCCTCCAGACAAGAATTTTTCCATCTATTTTCTCCAACATTTTTTGTCTCCATTTTGCTAGTTCTTCACTTTTGTCACAACTACCTATATCTCCACATAGGAAGTTCACAAATTACAATTTTTCTGCCTCCTAGCCCTCTCAAGTATATTGACCCTGTTCTTAACCATATTAGCGCTTTCTTTTCTAGCCCACAATACACAGCGTGCCCTTCTCTTCTCTTTTTATTAACCTATAAAGCCTTCAGGATTTTTATGCTCTAGGCTTCCCCATGTATCTTTTCTTTCCAGGTCTTCCACTATTTCTTATTGTTTTCCAAAAGCCATTGATGTTTCTTTTGCATGTATCTTACACATATCTCCCATCCCTATCTTGTCGCTCTCCATGGTGTAATGGTTACCATGCTAACTTCATATACCCAAGGTCGTGGGTTCAAATCTGGCAGAGAACGATGGATTTTTTCGGGCGTAAAAATCCTCAGCATGGCTTCCTTCAGAAGGGAAGTAAAACCGTGGGTCTCATGTCATAGATTTACAGCATGTAAAAGGACCTCAAGCCTGATAGAGAGGCCTCTGAGCAAAATTAAGCAATCTTTCATGCGCAATATAGAATGGGACGCTGAGAACCACAGCAGTTAAAGAGCGTCCATAAATAAAATGCCATTTCATTTCATCCCTATCTTCTCCATAATTTTTTGCACTCTTACTCACCAACTATTTTTGTCATATTTCTTTGTTACTCCATACATATCTTTAAAATTACTCCTTTTATCAAACATCTAAACCAGAATTCTAATATTTTTTTATTCCTTCCTTTATTACTCTTGTTCTTCTCCTTCCTAATTCTACTAAAGCTACCTCCACTTGTGCTAATTTTGGTAACCATAATAACCCTTTATAGAACGTTCTGTAGCTCTGATTTATTTTTTGCTTAGTCAGACCCTCTCCCCAGATTTCTACTACATACAGCATTCCTCCAATGCCTCTTATATTTTTTCCAGTTATTTAGTCAGCATTTCTAAGAGCTAATCACATAAAAACACTAACATTAATGTGAGGACAGAACATATAACATGAACACAAAATTTGCCTCATTATTGACAATGCCAGCTAAACATTAGCATTAAAACAAGATAATTGAAGTATATAAGCAATTAAAATGGATGCTGCAATGATTAATGACCATGCAGCAGTGTATTTTATGTTGCTATAAGTTTCATTAATTGTATTTGTTATATTATCAATATTATTTCTTTCCATAGATGAAGGAAAATGGGTTGGTTTACAACTTAAAAAGTTTCACACAAAAGATGATATTAATTAAATAATCGAAAACTACCTTTCCATTTCAGTCCATTCATGATCTGTTTGCAGATATTTTATTTTAACAAATTATCTCTGTAAGACTTACATTTCATTTCATCTACTTTCTCTTGCCCATGCCTGGCTATGTGCCGACCACTTGTTCCAGGTTCATCATTCTGTAGTTATGTGCCATTGCCTCTCCAACAGGCTTCTGACCCATAGGCACCCACTTGTAAATTCTAGGGGGGGGGGTTGTCAGTCCTACATATGGGGAGGGTAAACTGACTAAGGAATAAAAGTATCTTTATAAGACTTAATGCTTTTGTGACATGGTTTTCAAATAACATATTTAACTTCTCATCAAATAACTCTTTTGTGTTTCTGTGCAGGGTGTGTGGGTGTGGGTCTGTCTTGTACACTTTATGCTTTAAGTTACCCTAGAGATAGAAATTGAATGGGGTTAGGCTGGATTTAGGAGGCCACAAATCTCTACTAATAATTCTGTCCTGAAACACACTTTCAATTGTTCTCATCAAAAGATTGACTGTATGAGCTGTTGCAGAGTCTTGTTGAAAAAAGGCAAAATTATGCTTCCTATCTGTTAATTCTGAAAAAAAAAAAAAAAAAAAAAAAAAAAAAAGAGGGGGGGATGGAGGAAGTAATTTAAGTTTCTCAGAGCACCAATAATAATTATTTTGTGTACAAACATATCCATGACGGTGGAACCAAGCCTCATCCGTGAAAAATATTAAATGTGGGTCAATTTCACCAATGTATACACTATTGAGAGTCCACTTACAAAATGTGTTAACACTTACGAATCATAAAAAAATACACACTGTGCAGTAGAACATTGATAATACTTCAATGATACAATATCACTGTCCACTTAATACTGCACTTTCAGAGCACAGAAAAACAAGTTAGCACCATGGCCTTGTGTACAACAGCTGCATATTATCATGTTTCTGTGTGCACAGCGGAAAAACACCGTGCAGCAGTTTGAATGTTTTTGGGTTGCACGGAATATACAATTTGTCCTAGTGAATTGTTACCACAAAGAAATCTTAAGATCTCCTAAACTAATAGACATAGAATAGCTGGAATTAGATTGCATCTTAGACAAACTCGCCAAGTTTAAGTAAATCTCCACATGTGCACCTTTGGTGCCCGAAGAATATCAAGACAGAACTCTTTCTCCCTCCATGTGTCCTGTAACATTACTGATGTGTCGGAAGCATAAGTGTGTATTATCTGCCTTCGAAGGTCAGTCAGGTCCTCTACTAAAGTATGATAAACAATGCTTTTTACATACTCCCATTAGGAATATAAGGAGGTTATGACCTTGGAGGTTATTCAATGGGAGCTGCACTTCCAATCCACTTGTTTAGAAATTGTATGTTGAACTTCATGTATGTAATGTTGGGGGGACTCCATCTTGCTGGAAGAAGAACTCATCTGGTATTTGTGGGACTGAATATTTTTGTATGTGGTCCCTGTTACTGTGCTTTCAGCAAAGAAAAAAGGTCCAATCCCGTATCACAAGTTAAAGCACACCGCACATTAACTTTGGGGCTTATGTTCATATTCCATCATGACACGTGGATTTTCTACTTCCTATATTCCCCAATTATGACAGTCATTACCAGATGTGTGAAAGGTTGCTTTGTCTGAGAATGAGAGGAATTCGTTGTCATCATCAATATGGGATAACAGTGCAGTAGCGAACTCGACCCATTTGGATTTATCGTTCCACTGCAACTTTTGCATTAGTTGGATTTTGTATGCTCTATATCGCAGTCCTTTATGGACAATCGTGTGAACAATCCTCTTCGGAATACCTAATTCTAAACTGGCCCGTTGAACTTCCTTGGGCTATGCTGAAATGCTTGCCTTACATCTTCAACTGTAGCTGCAGACACTGGTTTTTTGTCGCTTGCCTTCTTCCTCAGTACAGATCCTGTTTCCAACAGCTGATTATGCTATTTCACAATGGTGTGACGATCTAGAGCATTTGCATCATTGTCCTTTCTAAATCTCCTTTGTATTGCAGTTGTGACCTTCAATTCAGCTAACCGATAACAACATTTTACTTTTTGCTGTACCGTAGATTCTGCCATTTTAACTATGTGTGTTGTCATGCCATGTGCATGCACAGTAGCATCATAAATTTCATTGTCACAAAACTTTGAGAGTTTCTACAAAGACAAGCTGAAAAGCATATTTAAACTTGACTGTGTGAGGAGATATTTACATTTCTTAGTGGTAACAATTCTGCAGGACTTTGTATTTAGGATGCCTTCACAATCCCTGAAAGTCTGCAGCTGAATTCTGAGATATATTGTATAACCTCATACATAGATTACACAATGTATTCTTTTCCCAGATGGGTCTCCTTTTATTGGTAGAAGTCATCTATTTATGGGTTTGGGATAAACTAATCAGATTGACAAACTGTTTTTCTTAAAGAATACAGACTTTCATTTTTACTCTCTCTAGCTCCATATGTACTATGTACATAGGGATAGAGAAGGTGTTGTAATGCACCCAAAAATTTGATAACGAGATTTCACCGAAAATATATGTTTTGGGCTCCCCTTAGTCCAAAAAAAGCATTTTTAAAAAAAGGTCCATGTGTGTGTGTGTGTGTGTGTGTGTGGGTGTGTGTACAGCATAGTCCCAAAACGAAAAGACCGTTAAATACCAAACTTGGTATTTAGGTTTAGTATTTTCCAAAGATGCGACACGAAGATTTTCAAAAAAATCCCCCCACCACAAACTACCCTTTACAAGGAAAAAATTTCGAAAATTTTGATTTTCTTAAAAATGGCTCTAACGATTTTGATTAAAATCTTGTATATTAAAGCTATTTATGTCCGAAATAAAATGTATATCTCAAATTTTTTGGGAATAGCCTCTGAAGACCTCTTTATTCTGGATGAATTTTGCTTAACTGCTAAACCGTAAGAGGTAGAAAAAAATTCACTACACAAAAAATGTACATCATGACAAAACATGCAATTTATGTCCTTTACGTTTTTGTTATGGAGGTAACCGTTTCCGAGATATTTCTTGTTATTGGTTTCAATTGTGAAGTATATAAATTTTTCTCAGATAGGAAGTGTCCGCTTTTTTCTTTTATTCTACTCCTGGCCAAGCAAAGAAGTGATTTGCAATGACAATCGCATAACGATAGCATTTAAAACATTTGACAATCACTTTAGCATAGCGCATTCCTTTATTCCCTTCTTCTTATAAGGAACTAAGTAATAATAACATTCTGCTAATATGTATCTCGATTAGCATTGTGTTCAAAGAAGAATAATCTTTTGTAGGAGGTTTGTAGAGCAGCTAGAGAAAGTCATGTGAGTGTAACACATACCATTTTTTTTTATCCAGTTTTAGTTCTATGTTACTGATTCTTATATTACATGATTGTAACTAATTACTTGCTGCATTATTTTAAGAAAATGGAAATAAAATTACATAACCAAAATTGTACTTTCTGTACAGTTTTTTATTAAGTGACTTTTAAACCTAATGTATACAATTTACTAGCATTTATACTAAGGTAAATTTTGTGGCAAAGTGTGCAATCTTCTGCAGGACTGATGCATCCTCTCCCTTTAGGGAGGGTAATATAATGCAACATCAGTCAGCATGTTGTAAGACTGGAAATTACAAACAATACTTTAAAGTTACTTACAAAGGACCATTATCACATTGATGTTACAGATTGAGTTAGAATTTTTTATGTGAAAGGAGTTTAAAGATAAAAATAACTCTA
The DNA here is from genome assembly GCA_030762935.1 of Hymenopus coronatus. NCBI lineage: Eukaryota > Metazoa > Arthropoda > Insecta > Mantodea > Hymenopodidae > Hymenopus > Hymenopus coronatus. The sequence goes on from CM060892.1 coordinate 133,134,957, forward strand.
GTCTCAGCTTTTCATCCTTTAGGTCCAAGTTCGACAAGAGAAAAATTATTTATAAATTAGAAGGATTCAAAATAATGCTTAATTCCTTGAGTATAATAGGTGTTTATAAAGTTAAACGAAAAAACTTACAATTTTTTTTTAACCTAGGAAGCACCCATTATTGAGAAAAGAATGAAATGTAATTGTGATCGATTTTGCTTTGTGACTCTTTTTTGTAAGTTGTCATTAGTGCAGTCTTGCGCAGACATATTTTTAGCCTCAGTGTGAGCAAAGTTCATTATTGGGACCTCGCAAACTACCAGGCAGTTGATCATTGAGCAGAAGGCAGACCTAAAGGTAACCTTTTCAACTTAAAACTTTATAATTTTTTTTCCTCCTGAATTAGAACCCTATTCGAGAAAGCCAAAGCACAACTACTTTTGTTTTCAATACATTTTCGCTATAAAAATTACAGCTTAATATGCCACCTCAGTGTGACAATAGGCCCTTGTTAGAGCAACTTAAACTTGTTTCAGCTAAATTCCTCCCTTTTGACCTTTGAGAAATTTCCTTTCACTTAATGGATTATACCAGAAGCAGGCCATAAGAAGTTTCATAGCTTATTTTATTTTCATATTTCATGCATTTTTCTATTTTAGCAGTAAAGTTGAAGTTTTTGATTATCCAGATCTGTTACTTTAAGCTTAAAGCATAATCTATTTGCAGTTTGCTTTCATCCTGAACTGCCTATTGTGCTTACTGGTTCCGAGGATGGCACAGTGCGTATATGGCATGCTGGTACCTATCGTTTGGAATCTTCACTCAATTATGGTTTAGAGCGTGTCTGGACAATAGCTTGCTTGAGAGGATCAAACAATGTGGCTCTTGGGTAAGTGATATAGTTGATAGTTTCCTGTTCTTACAAATAATGCTTTTAATTTTTGTGTACATGGTTAATCAATCCTTGAGAACTCACTTTCTATTTAAAATCATTTCTACAGAATAAAATCAATAAAAACAATAATAAGAAAGCAGAGGAAACAATTTGAACAATATTGGACCAGTAGAAAATAGATAATCTACAGAAATATTCTACTACAGAGCATATAACTGAGAGAAAGTTACTTTTATTGTAAATTTGAGTATAGGCATTTGACAGTATTGTTATATTCATTTATTTGATGAGTTAATTACACAAAACAACGCCAGCTACACCACAAGGAATTAGTCTATGTCCAGTTGAAAATGAAGGAAACTACTCCTTTGAAACCTGTTCCAGCAAAAATTCCAAGTAAATGTTATTTAGTGTAATTAATTGACTTGACAAACTAAATGATTATAACAACACTGTTTTCAAACTTCCATAATAAGAAAAGTTTATTCATTCTGTTTATTGATGACATACTACAGAACGTAAGTAATAGTAATGTAATAAATACTGTACAAATGCCTGTTCTCCTTTTTGCAGATTATTTGGTAGTGGGTTCCATTACTGTATATGGTCTAAAATTGTCTTTACAAGAAATGAATGAATACTGTAGAGAATGGGAATTAAATGTAAACATAGAAAAAACCCAAACTGCAGTATTTAAGAGAGATTTAATTTGAGTAAACATGAGAAATAGAAAAAAGGAACTAAAGAATATAAAAGAGTGCATGATTACATTATTTAGGAATAAAAATAGATGCTGGAAGTAAATGGGAGGAATAAAAGAAAGTAGCTTTAGCAAAAGGAAAAGCAGCAATGATGGCAGTGAGAGGTTGTTTATATAAAACACTATAGATGAAAGGAAATGGTTAGAAAGAGTATTTAACTCAGTGGTAAGGCTAGGATGTTACATAGTATTGAAATATGGGGTCTCAAAAATGGATGGGAAGTTGTAGATTTTGATATAGAATGATTTGAAGATAAAGAAATACAAAAATTGTTTAGCCAGCTATCAGAGAAAAGATCACTTGTATTTTATATACCCATAAAAAATAGCTGGGAAAGAGAAAGATATATAGATAACACTAGCCAGGAAGAAAGGAGGGGGATATCATGGTTAAAAGCAGGAGTATGGAGGCTAAAAGGACAATAAAACAGGCACCCACAAGGTGAATGTCCATTATGTGGGGGAAAGGAAGATGTTCAACATATCATTTTTGATTGTAAGAAAACTGAGAAATGGAGAAAAGAAACTATATGGTTAAAAATGAATAGGAATTCCAAATTAAATAAAATTATAGATAAAAACTGTAAGACATTGGGACAATGTTTAGAAAAAATAAAAAATAAGTGGAAATGGACTGTTAACAGAGAAGAACTATAGTTCATGAGCAGTTAGTAGTAGTGGTAGTGATAGTTACAGTAATAAGTTCATCGCCCTCCATGGTGTAATGGTTACCATGCTGACTTCATATATCCAAGGTCGCGGGTTCAAACCCGGCAGAGGACGATGGATTTTTTTCGGGCATAAAAATCCTTAGCATGGCTTCCTTCGGAAGGGAAGTAAAGCCATTGGTCCCGTGTCATAGATTTACGGCACGTAAAAGAACCTCAAACCTGATAGAGAGGCCTCTGAGCAAAAATTAACTGGTCTTTCATGCCCAGTATAGAATGGGACGTTGAGAACCACAGCAGTTAAAGAGCGTCCATAAATAAAATGCCATTTACATTTTTCAGTAATATGTTCTTTTTTGTATAACTTAAGTTGGACTACCCATTGAAAAAGTGGCCTGGGCCAAATTCTAGTGGGTAATACAAGATATGTATTGTACAATAAAGGTATGTATTTCTTAGTGCTTCATACTTAAACAAACCCACTCGTATGAAAGAAATGATGTACTATCCAAGTAAATTGAGCTGGCTCACCATCCTGTGAAAACCACATTTTTTGGATGGCATCCAGAGGCATATTATCAATTTAATGATGCAACTTATATCTGAAAAACTGGCTCAGAAGAAAGAAATAGAGAACAATAAGGCAATTATAGATAAGTCCACTCCAAATGTTTTGGCAGAATCTCTGCTGATGTCTGTCCTGTCATGTTTCAAGTTTTTGTAAGCCCAATTATGAGTATTATGAAAATTTCAATTTATTTCATCTTTTTGAGTACATTTAAAGGACATGTTAGTATAACCTATTTCCATATATGCATTATGTACAAAAGTTTTGCATAACGTTTATATATTTAAATTCTTTTATGCTATAAAATGTATTTCGAGTTAAGTATTTTTTTATGGTTTTCATCATTTCTGTAGTTTGGTTCAGTTCTTTATTTCATTTGATAGTTTATTGAATAATTTCCTTCCTACAATTTCTATTCAATCAGTAGAAAATACTTTAATTCAAGTAATTAGTATTCATGTCAGTGAAGAGGGAAACCCTTTAATAACTTTCTAACAATTAATTTTCAGAACCATGTTCATATTAACCAATTTTACTGTTTTGATGTTGAGAGGGTGCCCCTGAAATATTCGGCACTAAAATAGATGCATTCTGTATTTCATGTTTTCCATTTTAGCAGCATGGACATCTTAAGGCATATGGAAAGCTAATTCTCCATGCATTTCAATAATACTTCCTCAAAATGAGAATAAGATGTTCTACAATGCCCATGTTAGTAGTTACAAATTTTTGTTTAGATGACAGAACAGAGCATAGTAATTGGAAAATGTAGTTAATTACATAATAAAACATTTTTGGATTAATGGAACTTCACTCTCATTTGGTCACTTAAGCTTTTGTATGTTCTTTCTCTCACTGTCTCTCTATTTCCATATGTTAAGGAGGAAAGAATATTAAAATAATGTCTAAAGTAAATATATTTAGTTATTATACTGTTCATTTTTGTGTGTCATTAGGTATGATGAGGGCAGTATAATGGTAAAAGTTGGCCGGGAAGAACCAGCAGTTTCTATGGATGCTACTGGAGGAAAAATTATATGGGCAAGGCATTCAGAAGTTCAGCAAGCTAACCTAAAAGCAATGGGTGAGGGGACAGAAATTAAGGATGGTGAGAGACTACCTCTGGCAGTGAAGGATATGGGAAGTTGTGACATATATCCACAAACAATAGCTCATAATCCCAATGGCAGGTAAGAACTAAATTAACATTCAGATATAATTTACCAATAAATTAGTATGTGGTTCAAAAGATAATTCCAGAATCATTAGATAAACCTTTTTAGTAGGCAAATTAAGGATTTTGCAAGTTCTCTTAATTATGTATTAATATCATCATAGTGCTGTACTAAAATTATTATAATTCATACTGTTTGTAACAAAACATTTTTCATTTTCTTAGACAAGGGTCTGGGTTGCCTTTCAGTATGTCGTTCATATTTTTATGCTCTGGGTAGATCTTCCGTTGCATGTATTCTGCTTTACTGTCTATATTTTTATTTGAACCATATAGAGTATATTAATTGTCTGGTAATCTTTTCTACCCCAAAGTTTTGGCTACTCTACATTACTTCTGTTGCATCTCTTAACAGTGTCTTGTTATCTAATTTCCCAGCCAATTTCTTTTCCTGTTTTTTCTCAGTTTCAGCATTGTTCTTTTTTTGCCTACTCTTTCTGAAATATCTTCATATCTCATTGTTTTGCTTTATTTTGCATTATTTATCATATCAAGTGTTTCAATATCAAAACACCCAGGTTTCTGCACTGAACATACTGCACACTGTACCCCATAACTCAAACTGTACACCTGACAGTCTTTGTGGCTTCACATAGTGTTGGCTGTATTGTGGGCACAGCATTGCCAGAATGCATATAAACAACAGCAGATTTTGCACCTTTCTATATTTTCTCAAGCAGCATATAAATATGAATGTAAATGAGTAATAACTAATTTGATATTATTCCTACTTTTGCAATATAGAAACAATTAATGCAAATTTGCCTGTTATAGTGAGAGAAATGAAACAGATATAAGCATAGCATAACAAAGCACTTTTCACTCGCTGATTTAAAATTGTAGTGTCTCGATTCTATCTAAATCTACATTGTCATCTTCCCAAAGCCATATTAATGGTTCACACTCACTGATAATTCCATCTTCATCTTCCATGAAGCCACAATACAATCATCACTCAGTGACTAGCATAATTTTTTAGGCATATCACAGTGCTTTGTGATTGACACCTAGAATGCTGCCTTGTGGTCAGTTCAGGAGTAAAGCTTTTTATCTAGTTTTTGCAAGTGTACCAACTTAACTGCTAGCTGTCAAGTTTATTAATTTATTTTTTCTGAAAAATGAAGGTAGTTGCTATGAAAAAATTACTCTTCATAACAGAAAGAATATAAAAATTTGAAAGTGTCTTCTTTCTCCTCCTCAGTTCTAAAATGCATTTTGTGTTCTCTTAGAAAATATTTTTGCTTTGCAGCTCTTTGTTTATTTTTTCAGTTTAATCTCAGAAATAAATAAGGGCTCACAACAACAAGTTAGTTGCACTTTGAGCCACATACTACCATTTACCAATTGTAACGTTTGATTGTTAAATGGTATTTTTACACCATCCAATTTGCATTTATTTAAAAATATGGAATTTCTGTATTAAATAACACATTGTCTTGAATACAATTATATCTAATATCTTGCTCACTATTTAGCTGTATCAGTCACCAGTCTAATTCACCTTTCAACAGACAATTTATGGTAAGGCAGACTATAATCTCTGTTCAAGACAGTGTTACTGTCTTGATATTTTACTCTATATTTCCATAATTCAGGAATGTAGTCATAGGTAGTTTATTGGAATTAAAACATCTCAGTCAATTTCTGAAGTGTAATTATAAATTTCAAATTTAATGATTTAATGATTGGAACTCTATTACAACACCAATTTTAGGTATTGCCCAAACGTTTTTTATTTCCTTTCAACTAAGATATTTTTCTTGACTGTAATTATAGCAACTATTAGATTTTGAGATTTAAGCAGTAGACATTTTCCTGGTAACAGGATCAAAAATCCTTAAATTCTTTTGAAAGAGGGCAAGATAGTTGGATAGTCTATCCATTTCACAAGATGTTTGATGTCAAAATAGTGCCAAAGGTGCACTAAATTTGTTAAAGGATTCTTACTACTTACATAAAACAAAAAGTCTAAATGGGTGTTGCAAGCCATCAAGATTAGACGAATATCCTGGTTTCTTTCATTCAAGATGTAAAGGCATAATAAACAGCTTGTACGTATACAGTAGATAATAACAAATATTTTGAAGATTGAAAATATGTTCCATGTTTATTTTGCTAAGTCAAGCTTAACTGATTGGAAACTTGATTGTGATATTGTCTAACAAAGGAGTAACTCTTCTCCAATAACATTTAACATTTTCCTGTCTGTTCATAACAAATGTTTAGTTAGATGGCAGGGAGGAAGCTTATTTAAATGAAAAAATTTATTGGAATGATCGCTCTCTCTGTCTTTAAGTATTGTTCTTATTGTGCCATATATCTGATTAAATTGCTCTATTTTGTGTTGAATATCTCCATGATATGAGCAGTTAAAATAGTTAACCTGCTCCATTATTTGTCCCTCAATGATTATGTAATTGAAGAGTCATCAATAAAAGTCATTGCTTCGGTTTAATTTTTATTTACCTTTTAAAGAAGCATGATCTCAGTTTTTTCTTGTTAAAGTTGAGAAAACCTTAAGATGCCACTTTTCTATTGTTACAAGATTGTGTTCCTTCTTTATGCATACTTGTCATCTTTTATGGTTTCCTTGTAAAATGTGCAGGAGTTGAGTCCCTTTTGCAACATTATGACAATGGAGGCATGTTTATTGTTTTGTGGGTAGATTGAAGGTGCTACAAATTTTCATAATGTCATGATAAATCAGTAAATTCTGTTGCAGTATATTGTAACATAATAGTACAACTGAATATGCCTTGTTAATTGGTATACGCGCTATATGGGCCAGATTCTTCATCACCATTATGTACTCCTCTTCACTGGGCTGCAGTAAAATGCATAGTGTGTGGACTTTGTGTTTGCTATTTAAAATTTGTTATACTACTGATAGCCTCTAATGATAACCAGTGGTGAATGTTTGATAGAGTCTCCTCTCTGACATAAATTATTAATTTTATTTATATTCTATAGTGGCTGGATATAGTTCTCTATTTTTGTGGTAGATTTAGATTATAAATCATATTAAGAAACATAAAATGTGAACAAGAAACCTGATAGTCTAAGAAGTGATGTTCTTCATTACTGTGTTTATTGTAATCTAATGAATTTCAACATGTGTAACTGAAGCGGACTACCAGGTCTTCAAGGATTCTTATAAAATCAAATTCTCTTTTATTATAAAATGAGTAAGGATAAAATTTAAATGCTGATCACTTAATTGAAAGCAAGCAAAAATGTTAGGTTAAGAAGTGGAAACCTCCAAAAGAAAGGGTTGAATTGAGTGAGTACAAAAGATGCTTCTTTGATACTGTCCTCCCCAGAAGACTGAATGGCCAGGTTTATGCAGAAGGTTCTTTGTTGGGGGTAAAACATCTCTCTGCTCAAAGTCACATAGCACTGTTAGGCCCTGCTTCAGTTAAAAGGAAAGGAAATGAAATGAGGAACTAAGATACAGGAAAATAATAAGGTGGTATAAAGTCTACCCTTGGAAAAAGCATGGAAAAACCCACTCACAGCGTCATCTTTCAGGAGTCAAATCAAACCTGAATGCTGTTGTCTGAGATGTCATGCTCTATAGAAAATGTTACCTTTTATTCATGTTAAGATGAATCTTATATGATAAAACTAGTATAAACTGTATTGGCAATTTCAACTATTCTTTGCAGTAAGTGAAAGTGAACATGTTTTAAAAATCAATACAGGTAGCTGAGGTCATTAAGATGCAAACTCATGAAAGGGAGGTCTACAGTTCAAATGCTATCATTGTCCTCTTTTACTGAGTTTTTTTTCCACATTTTCCTTGATACTCGTAACTGGCAGATGCCAGGGAAATATCCTACTCATAGACCTCGAACATCTCCTTTCCCAATCATACCATTTCAAGCATCATCAGTATTCACTGCCTCTGGTGTCTTATGTAATAAGAGTGGATGTTAAGCACTATAAAAGAAAACCTAAAAGGTTCTGCTTCTACTGCTGTAGCTTAACTCTATTCCATGATGAACCATTAGCAATTTGCAGAACAAATAGCAAACATTTTTATATCACAAAACTGACAGGTAATGAGTGTTTATGTGCTTTACGAGGGTGGTTCAATAAGTACCCGAGTTGAATGAAGACACCATTTTTTTCAAACACCAGTTATTTATTTCTCAACTTAGTCACCTTTTAGGAATATATACCTTTTCTAACATACCTGCCATTTTGTTAACCCTTCCAAGTTTCATTCAAATCAATTAAATGATTTCCCCCTGATGGACCTCAATGTTAAAGTAAAGGGCATAAATAAAATACAAAAAGTAATAAACATCGCACAACATGCATATAATCAAAAACTTAAAGCTCAATGTACACAAATTTATTTGAGCATCACTTCACCCAATTCATTCATTGTGTCCAGTATGACCTACTTCATTAACGGTAATTTAAAAAAAAACTGAATTAAGAATGCAACTTTTAAATTCACTGTAACCCAGTGAACTTTAAGTCACTTGAGTTACTTCTTTAGAACTGAGCATTTTCAGGAGAGCTTTTGTGTTTATGCATGGAAGGTACTTAATTTTCTCATAAAACCTGCAAATTTCTAAAACCTTACGTTGTAAACAAATTCATTATTAAGCTTCAAAATTTCAAAACCTTAAGTATCATAGGAAAAGATGACAAAATTTTAAAGTATATTATTCCATTGACTCAAAACTGTGCTTTGGTCTGTGTATATGTATCGACAATGTTTAAATAACAATGAAACTTAAGAGGTACAGTAAAAATATGTTTATCAAGAAATATGAAATATGTATCTGAATTTGTTATATACTCATCATTCAGCTAAAAAATGAACTTCAAATATAAGAAAGAAATCTTCCTTCCCCTCCTCCAAAAAGTAACCATATTGTAAGCCATACTGTTTGCTTTGGCAAATAATAATAGGGCACTTGTAATATTTTAGAAGTTTAGGTTCATGATGATAGTTGACTTATTATTTTGTTGTTTTCTGTATGTTCTCTAATAAATATAATCAATTGAATTTTGTTTATTTATAGTAGTCATTTTTTTCCTTGTATTTTTTTTGATAAATGAAAACTTTTAATGCATTTTAACAAAGTTTTCAGCTTTGTAAACATGTTTACTCTGTTTCAGGTTTGTAGTGGTTTGTGGTGATGGAGAGTACATCATTTATACAGCAATGGCTCTGCGAAATAAAGCATATGGTTCTGCACAGGAGTTTGTATGGGCTCAAGATTCCTCAGAATATGCAACTCGTGAAGGAAGTTCAACAGTGAAAGTTTTCAAGAACTTCAAGGAAAAGAAAGCATTCAAGCCAGAATTTGGAGCTGAAGGTTTGTTTGCTGTCACATGTTAGAGTTGAAATCATTGCAAAAGTGATCTTAAATTTGCAAAAATTATTGTTGCCTCAAAAATATTGTAGCAGTCTACTCTGGATAACAAGCTATGAATTCTCAAAGATATATTAACATGCAGTTTCCAAAATTAACTCTACCGGACTCCTAATTACTTGTGTTTTCCAAAGTTTCTTTTAAAGAAGCCAAATGAATCACACCAACATGAAGTTTTGAAGCAGTCTTACAAAAGATAGTCATCCTTCATGGTCTATGGGTAACATACTAGCCTCTGGTTTCTGAGGTCATGGGTTCTAACTGACAGAGGGTGTGGAATTTTTGGGGCATAAAATTCCTTAGCATGGCTTCCTTCAGAAGGGAAATAGGTTGATGGTTCTATGTCATATTTATGGCATATAAAATTACCTCAAGCCTGATAAAGGGGCCTTTGAGCTAAATTTGGTGGTCTTTCATTCCTAATATAGAATGGGACACCAAAAACAACAGCAGATAAAGAGTGTCCATTCATTCAGTTTAATTTTGTAAATTAGCAGCTATGCTTACCATGAGATTTTATTAATTTATGTGATTTGTTAGATTTTCTTATTCATTAATAACAGTGTAATTTAGTATTCTTTAATTTATTAGGTTAGGAAATGAATAGGTTAAGTTAGAAAGTATTAAAATAGAAACAAGAAGGAATTATTCAAATTTTTGTAACTAGAGAAAAAATAAGTAACAATGGTAATTGACAAATCACTATGGAGGCAGTGACTCAACAATGTGTATAGAAAAGTTTCCTTCATTCTGTTAAATGCCCAGACAAGAGTTTGGTGTTGTGTAAGGGAAGCTTATTTAATCAGGAAGCATCTCAACACAAAATGGATAAAATAATTGTAAAAGTGCAGCATATAACACATTGTAATCAGGTAAAAGAATGTTTAAAAGTTATGTTTTTCAATTTCTGAAAAGCCAATGAAGAATAATTGAGAAACAAATAGCCTTTACCCTTATGCTATAACCTAAGAAAATAACAAATCTTATAGCAACAATCTACAAGGTAATAACATTATAAATATTTGAGAGGCCTGCTACAGTTTTTAGGTTTTAGTGCACTTTATTTGTTTTTTAGTTCTTCAATGTTCTTGTAATGTATCTCTATTCTTATATTCTGGGTACAATTCACAATGTTTGTACATTAAAACACAAGAAGAAATTATGAAACCTTTAGTTGTATTCCTTAGCTTGTCATGTATGAACAAACTGTGAATCAGCAACTTGTACAACTCTGTGATTGGTGACAGTAGCAGCAGTGGTGTCAGTTACAGAATAGTATTAAAACTTCACCAACTATCTATATATCCACTTAACATATAAATATTAATTATTAGAAGTATTTTTCAGGTATTAAGTGATTACAAAAGTGCTTGATTTCAGCCCTGGCTCTCTCCCAGGCCATGAAATTTGATGAAATAACATATACTATCTTATTACAGTTCATCTCCAACATAAATCTCCCAATTGCAACATAATTCAAACATTAATGACATCAACCAGTATTCAGTTCTTATTGTTCATTGAATCCATTTATTTTTATCTTGATAGAGATATTTCCCTAAATTTCTGATTTGAAATTTGTCCCCAACATTTTTCCTTACTGCCATACCAGATTTTAACCAAATCATTTTTTCTTAGATCAACTGACTCTTCCAGTGTCTTGTCCCTGTGCATTATAACAAATTGCAAATGCCATTCTCATTTCAGTTACACACTGTATAAATTTTGCTCCAGAGTTTTGCTAATTCTCTTTAGTTTCCAGACAATACTTTATTGTATTGCATAAACAAAGCATGCTAATCCTCCCTTTCTTTGATGTTGCATCTGTCAATATATTGGTTTAAGAACTGGCACCAAAATGAAAATGATCCTGATGGACAGTATGGTATGAATCAGAAAGATGCTTTGTCAATCTTGCATAATGCTTTTAAATTTATTTCTAAAATTTTGTTTAAAATGACTTGCCTGGCTTAGGATAATAGATCATCAATTACTTGTACAGGTATATTTGGAGGTTTCCTGTTGGGTGTACGTTCAGTAACAGGACTGGCTTTTTATGACTGGGACACACTGGAGCTTGTTCGACGAATAGAAATCCAGCCTAAGCATGTGTTCTGGTCAGAAAGTGGAACACTGGTTTGTTTAGCTACAGAAGAAAGTTATTTCATACTTAGGTATGATGCCAGTGTTGTAGAGCGTGCCCATGAAACCAAGGAGGGATTAACAGAAGATGGAGTAGAAGATGCATTCACAGTAAGTCAAGAGAAAGACAATATTGCTTACCATTTATTTAGGTATTAGTCTTGGGCAACAGCATGGCCATTTATCTCTGCATTACTGTTAACATACAAAATGAAAAAATTGAAAAAAACAGTAAAATTAACCAAGTCTACTTAATATTTACCTCATATTTATAAATATCAGGGAGGAAAAAAAGCTCAATAATTAAAAACAAGGTAATATGAGCTAATTATGTGAGGTTTGGTACTTGTCTTTCCTTGTATTTTATGATCCAGAAGAACTTAAAACAGTTACAAGAAAAATGCATACAGGGCACCATAAATAATAATCTCTTATTTCTTGTGTTAAACCATTTGCAGTGAAACTTCTATTCACATTTCAGTGGGGGACACTTAAAAATGGCGTAAAATCAAGGAAAAAAATTCTGATTGCATACAGAAAATTCTGAGGGAAATGCAGCAATAAAAATGATGAATATCTTAACAGACCCAATTTCTTTTGATGGGGGGGGGGGATGATCTGCTGAGTTTCTGGAAGCTAAAATCTGTTTTTATGAATATATATATAGTTTTATGTGTAATAAACTTCATAGTACATACAGGAAAATAAATAAAAAAAAGCTGAAAAGAATGCACCAATAATCTAATAGCTGTTAACACATGTTTTGTGTATTCTTGTTCTTTTTGTCTTTACAGTTAATTTTCCATTTTTTGGCATATAGTAAGTATTTCATCATTAACACTGAACTCTTTTATTTTGCAAACCTTGTACAGGAACTATGAATTTAATATTCTATACATTTATCTCCTAGCTCAGATATTTTGGTCCACCTTGTCTCTTCTTCCAGGACTGGCATAAGGTTATCATTAACACTAGTCAATGCTTTGCACTCCACAAATATTCACCTGATCATCACAAGTGACATAGTCATCAAATTCCACACCAGTAGGTTGTATAGATTCCTATTCGTGCTTCTCTCGGTCTGTACCAGCAAAGGCATCATTATTGCATGCTTCTGTGAGAGGAAATCCAACTTTGTTGAAGCATTCTGGATTATTGCTGGACTAATACTTCGCCGGCCCTCTGAAATATAATGCAGAACAGAAAGGTTGCTCCGACTTAGTTGGAAGCATCTTGTAGAAGTCCCCCATCAATCAAAGGAACTGCTTACCTTACCACCTGCTTCCTTTAATGGTCACTTGCTTTGTAGATGCATCTTAGCCCAACCATTACTCATTCATCAGTATTTTGCTTTGCTGAAGTTTGGCTGTGCTAGAATGACAAAACAGTTAGGATTTGTACGGACCATGCTTGCATTGAATCTGCTACGTCTGGGTTTGACAGGCCAGTTTCAATCAGACCTGGCTCTCAGCACTGCCTATTAGCCCAAAACTGCTGGCTGACAGTCATGGGCTTGAAGAAAAATCCTCTTGCCGGTCTCTAGCATCATCTGTAGGATATGTCATTCCTGTAAAGGTAATTTACTATACCATAACCTAATTCCATAGCAAACTACATCTGCTAGCTGCAAGATAATATGCTCATTTAACTGCACTATTTGCTAGCTACATGTTGGTGTGCTTTTTGGATTTTTGTGAAATAATGGAATTGAAGATTAGTCTATATAAGGTGATGTATTTTATCACCTTTGCTTGGTAACAAGTATCTGTTGCCACCATCTGGAGCAGCTATATGATGCAAGATACAAGATGCAAATCAGCAAGAGAAGAAGAAGGTTTTGACAATCAAAATGAAAAAATCTGAGTACTCTATCCACATGACTTTCTCTAGTTGTTTTGCAAAAAAGCTATTCAAAAACATTATTCTTTTGTCTACATCATGCTCATTGTGATAAATATTAGCAATATTGGTCTTATTACTTATTTCTTGTAAGTAGAAGGGAAATAAGTGAATATGCTAGGTTAAAGTGATAATCAAATCTTTTAAAAGCCGGTCCATATTGAAATAATTGAAATTTGGTTTTCTTTGCTTGCCAGGAGTAAAACAAAGAAGAGACAAAAAGAAAGATGATTTTCCATGAGAAAAGTTTAAGTAGTTTAAAATTGGCACCAATAATATGAAATATCTTGGAAATGGTTAGCATTACAAAAAAATGTATATGACATAAATTGTGTGTTTTAATGAGATTTTCATTTTTTTGTCTATTTCTTATGGCTTACCAGTAGTTCAAAGTTATACAAACGTCATCCAGAATGAAGAGATCTTCAGGGGCTATTCCATGAAAATTCAGGATGTATATTTTGTTTGTCATAAAAAAATACCTTAAACATATGGTATTTTAATCAAAATCATTAGCCATTTTACAAAAAATCAGAATTTTTGAAAAAGTTCTGTGTAAAGGGTAGTTGGGGGTTTTACTGAAAATGTTCCTGTCACATCCTTGGAAGATACTCAACTTAAATACAAAGTTTGGTATTTAACTAATTTTTCGTTTTTTAATTATACCGTCCCCCCCCACACTCATGTGCTTACACACACTCTCTCACTCTCTCTCTCTCTCTCTCTCTCTCTCTCTCTCTCTCTCTCTCTCCAAAAATGTTTTTTAGGATTTAAAGGACCCTAAACCATATATTTCTGGGGAAATCTCAGTATCAAATTGTTAGGTGGAGTACAATACCTTCTCTATCTGTACATTGCACATATGTGTTACAGAAAGTAAAATGGGCCAACATTAAAGGTGCCATTAGTTTTGACATCTATGTGACAGTGAATAAGGATGTCATTGAAATTCAAAATGTAAATAAAGTGTACATTGAAGTAGAGAAGTAGCAAGTGTTTGTGATTAGGATTGTGGAAGCATGGAAGAAGGGGAATATGATGTAGCAGTTTAAGCATTGGCAATTTTGGTGAAGCTCATAGTTGATATGAAACATGGTGGAAGTTAGCAACAAATTGAATGTGGAAAGCTCATTTTGTGTGTAAAGAAAACATCAAAGAGTAAATGACAAAGTTTTTAAAAGAAATTAACATGTAAAATGGTAGGATGTAAAACTGATGCAAAGTATAGCCTTTACTTATAAAGGTACTGATTTTAACTATTCGTGTACATCTACCTAGTGTATTCATAGCTCTCCTAGCATTATTTTGTTTTGTACACTTCCCTCGAAAATGAATCAAGGTTTGACTGTACTATTAATATGGCATTTCTGGGACCAGAAATAATGGGTATAAGAAAATGAAAGTTGTGAAATTAACATGTTGAAAATTTACTGCTTTTATTTGATTACATATACCATCAGAAAACAGAAATAGTTTAAGAGGACTATTGTTTTTAAATATGTGCTATTTGAATTCATTACTCTTGAGCATAAGCTTTGTTCTCATTTCAGTTCTTAGGAGAGACACACGAGTCTGTGAGAACGGGTTTGTGGGTGGGAGATTGCTTCATCTACACAAATGGAGTGAATCGTATTAACTACTATGTTGGAGGAGAAATTGTAACAGTATCACATTTAGACAGAACCATGTACATTCTTGGATATGTACCTCGTGATAATAGGTGAGTTAGACTAAATCTGCTGTTCGGCTTAGTGTTATATTAAGGACATGGTTGTAAATAGAAAGATATAATATAGAATCAGATTTACCCTACCTTTTCTTGTGTGAAGGCATAATTAGTTATCAATAAGAGAAAATGCTTGTCAGCATTTAAGATACAGCTGTTTTGTTTGAATTTATGCATGTACTAAGATAGCATCATAAAATTTAGTACCAGAATTTTGAAGATTTCTCTTCAATAAACATTGTTTTAAAGTATTAAAAATTGCAATTGAACTTGCAGGCTTAATACTTATGGAACAAAACTTTCTGTATGCTTGAATGAAGCTTCAAACAGAGAAGCAGGTAGATAGTTGAAACTTGGAGTCAAAATAGTTAAACCATTGTTTCACTTACATTTTTTTAAAAAAAAAACACAGCATGTTTCAATAGCTTTTGCTTTCATCCTCAGCTGTAGTTTAACTCAGTAACATGTCCCACTTTTAAAATAAAATAAATGAGGCAATTATTTTGGTCAGTCACATTTGTGTGAGGTCAGCAATCTTTGTTTGTGTGTGCTGGCAACATCGCACTTCATAGGCCTGGTGCATGTTAAGTTATATAATCTTAAGAGAGAATCTTCAGAACACTTCATTATTTCTTTCTAATATCATGTCTTTTTATGTGTGCTACTTATATCCATACTTTGCTCACATTGGTTCATGTTTTTAATAACCATCATAATTAATTTGTTTTAGCATATATAATAACTAAAATAAAACAGGGATTTTTGTATATAGGATCCTTTATTCTGTTTATGATCCTGTATTGTATATTAAATTGCCATATGGCTGAAACAAATCATTTCTTCCATTTTCAATTTATTTGAGTCCCAGAAAGGTATAAAAGAAGGTTCAACTACATCTTGAAAAATAATGGAGTAAATTCTGATTTTATTAATACCAGTAAATTTAATTTATATACTTACTATGTTGTAAACTAATGCTGTGAGACCTGTTGCAGAATGACTGATGGTGAAGGTATTCTTGTTTATTTGGCTCTGTTTACTTAATTCTGTACTACTTCCCAGACATCATCTTTTGAAAGTTTCATTGGATCTCTTCATAGATTTATATTTGCATAGTTATCATTAGGTCGTCTCCTTAGCGCGGTAGTAGCACAGCTGTTTACCAAGCGGGAGACCTGGGTTCGATCCCCAGTACCGGCATGGGGATTTTTCCCCCGCTGGGAGACCTGGCCCGGGATGCACTCAGCCTCGTAAGGTCCCTGGGGGGCCAATTGAGGAGCTACTTGATGGAGAAGTAGCGACTCCAGGTCATGAGGACCGCATTAACCGGCCGGGGGGGTTCGAGGCGCTGACCACGTCTCACCCTCCAATACTGCACCCCATCCATGACGTCTGTAGTGGACCGAGATGGGGGACGCAGCGGCCGGGCGGTAGGCCTAGGTTCCCCGTGAGCTGTCGTGCCATGGAGTTATTATAGTTATCATTATATGCTTTCTGCATCAAATAGTGGAATCATTTCCAATTTACATATATTCACTTTGTATGACAGCATCACTAAGCATTATTGTGAACAAATATGTATTGCATGCTCAAGACTGCCATAGATGATTTAGCTCTAAATCAACTTAATCTAAGCATTAATTAAATATTTTTCAACATTTATTTTAATACAAAAGATTTATACTATGTTATTGCAATTCTTGTGCTACATTTTCAGCTACATCTGCTACTTGCAAGTCCTGTATTTCAACACAGTCATCATTTCAGAAAATACAATGACAGTTTTCTGAGTGCATAAAGCTTTTATCTGCTTATAATTTAAAATATAAAAATAATGACATTTAACTTTGTAATTCCAGATTGTATCTTGGAGACAAGGAATTGAATGTAGTATCATATTCATTGTTGCTTTCTGTGCTGGAATATCAAACAGCAGTAATGAGAGGCGATTTTGAGACTGCAGACAGGGTACTACCAACCATTCCTCGCAACCAGCGAACTAGGGTTGCTCATTTCTTGGAAAAACAGGTAATTTGTAGAAGAAAGAAAGAAATATATATATTTATAGCATTCATATTGGTGGGAATTAGACTTACCAACTTCTGAACTCTGAATTCTGGGAGATATAACAGTAAAGGTAGAAAAGTTGATAAAAAACAAATAAACTTTTCCAGGCATCGTTAAATGTGCAATAGTATTTCATTTTCATTTTTTAGCCCTGCTGAACTAGCCATTACAATAACTAACTTTTGACCATTGTCAAAGTCCTCCACTCAAAGACCTCAAACTGCTAATAATTGCTGATTTTGTGATTTCTATTTGTAAATATAGCAAGCCCAGTGACTTGATGTTGATGTTAACAACTCCCGACTGCAACACTGCTGGCATACAAATCAAAACAGTATGATTTCCTTCTACACACTGATTATTTTATAAATAACAATAATAAAGGAATAAGAAGATATTACATAATTCTGGGAGATTTAATTTCAATTCTGGGAACTGGGAGATTTCATTAAATTCCAGGAGACTCCCAGCCATTCTGGGAGAGTTGGCAACCCTAGTGGGAATGCCTGGTGATAAAATAAAATGGTATAACCAAAATGCTACTAAATGACTGTTTTAAACTGAAAATTGGCAATAGATGACTAAATATATCATTTCAATCACTAAAATTATATTATATATCATACTTGGATACATCATAAATTTTAAATAAGGATTTAGCTCTGTTTGACCCTATGTTGTACTTGTATGAATATAAAATGAGATCTGATTCCAAAACATTTAGTGAAAACCACAAGAGAAAGACTGTCAAAGACATTCTGTATAAATAAATGATAATTGTTACAACAAAAAAACAGTTTTTTATAAGTATTTTGAGTTGTACATAAGAACCCTAGAACTGCACAATTACCAATCTTCCTGAAACCTCTTTATGATGTGCTGAAATGCTTAATTGAAATAGAAATAACATTTTATTTACCCACTTAATCATAATACATGGTGTAGGACACATCAGAAATTTATAACTAGGATTCATAATGACAGTTATATAAAATAATGTTAGGCGCAAGAACAATTATATACAAACTATATATAAAGTTGTTATGAATGTATTCAATTTTACAACTCAATTTATATTTAACTCTTTCAAAACATTACCCTAGGCTCTAAAAACAATACTCCAACATGAACTATTTGACAGCAAATTTAAATTTAAGTAGTACATATATCCTTTTTAAGTCTTCTGGTAGGTTATTATAAAGACAAAATCCGGTATAAATAAAACTTTTACCAAATAAACTCGTTATGGGGGATTATGCTTAGTTGCTCCTTTCTTTTAGTATAATGGGCATGCATTTCTGAATTTGTTGAATATAAATGTATATTTGATTTTACAAAGATAATTGATTTCTGGATATACAAGCAAGGTAGAGGCTATATATTTAATTCTTTGAAAAGTGTTCCACAACTTTTTTTTTTTTTTACCCTTAATATTGTGTAATGATGTAATATTCTTAGTCTATTGCCCTTAACCTGGAAGATCACTTTGGACAATGGGCGAATTGATGCTTAAATGAGCCCATAGTCCATAGAACTTAGAGTTGCCCAACATTCATCTTAGGATAAGGCAAAACCCCAGATAAAAACTTTATTTGGATAACTTACCCTTGCCTAGATTTGAACTTGGGACCTCTTGAAAGTGAGGCAGATGCTCTCATCACATATAAAGGTGGGTTTTTTCCATCTTTAGGTAGTAATTTTGGTTGGGCCCATATTACAAATGCTCCCAAACATGGTTCATATTAATTTCAACAGCCCAAGTGTCAAACAGATATAGGTCAGTGTTATTGTAATTGTTTTTTCACACAAGCCTTGCGACAGGAGTTGGAGAGGTAGAGCCAGACTGAAAAATTCCATAGCTGGGTTTTGAACCATGGTTCTCCCATCTCGTTGGTTGCTCTCCACTGAGCTACCATGGCAGCATGCTAGCATGGCATTAAATTTCTCAACTGACTAGCATGTTTCGTAAACACAAGGTGATCTCAAATTATTTTGAGATGACATACCCCAGCGGTGACTTACAATGTCGTAAGTACTTTAAATCTCAGGATTCATAGTATAGCCAACTATTATGGTCAGTTTGTGTTATTGAAATTGTTTTTTTCACACATGCCATTTGTAGGACAGGAGTTGGATAGTTAGAGCCAGATTGAAAAATTCAATGCCATGTACTTATGGTTTGCTTGGAAACATGCAAGTCAGTTGAGAATTTAATTCCATGCCAGCATGTTGCCATAGTAGCGCAGTAGTAGAGCAGCCCTAGAGACTAGGAGATTCGTGATTCAAATCCCAGCTATGGCATTAAAACTAATGGCTAGCTTCATAGTGTATCACTTCCAGCAATTAAAATTATATTCCAATCACTATATTTATGCCATTTTCCTTCATTACATTGTATAAAATATTCAGGTACATTAGTTAGAGATAAGGGGATTCTGTGTATTGCATTTCACAAGGCCTGTGTTTAAATCCACTTTATAAGCATCTTCTATTATTATTACAATAAGTTCATAATATAAAAGACGTCTCTTTCCCTAGCTTATGCATCTACATATTGTTGAAACCAACTGGGTTAAATATTTTTGATTTTTGCGAAGGAAGAAAAAATGGAGAAAGAAAATAAGAGTACAAACAGTGTGGATACAGGAAAATGTGGTTTAACATTATAACCCGGTTAAATAAGTTCATGATCCAATATTTTAGACTTTAATATCAATCTGCTAGTCTTATACAAATTTAAATTAAGGCTCTTAATTACACCAGTAGGTTCCTGCTCAAGTTATTGAGAGGAGCAAAAAGCTGCTATTAAGGCTGGTTCAAAATAACCCGAGAACGATAACCAGAGCGAAACCAAGTACAGGAAGCCATACAGGATGCAAGATTTTGGTTCACAATAATTCGGAAATGTGAATGGGAATGCATGTAATTTTCTTCTTTTTCTGGTCAATTTTGTGCATTGTGATTCACTTATTTTTAACTGACCAATGATATTGTTTATCTGTCTCCAATTCAGCCAACATAATGCGGGTTAAACAACATTATAATTCAAAAGAATTATGACTAAAGTGAGCTGTAGCAGCTGTTTCATGTCATAGCCACTTAGAATAATTTCTACATTGAAGAGTATAATAATTCACAATACATGTATTTCAACATTCCCATTCTTGTTCTGGTTCGTTACCGGTTGTTGTGAATCAGCCTTTAACCTTTAGTCTTTCTTTAAGTATTTCACAATCAATAAATGATTTGCAATGTAATAGCAATATAATATACACTTTGAATCACCTAAAGCTTAAAATAAGAACTGAAGCTTTCCTGGCGACGTGTTAATTCCAAATCTTCTCGGGCTTCTAGCCAGGTAAAAACTTGGCTTGACACCAACGTTTCGAAGAAGTGCATCTTCCTCGTCTTCAGGGTGAACTGATTCATCAGTTCACCCTGAAGACGAGGAAGTTGCACTTCTTCGAAACGTTGGTGTCAAGCCAAGTTTTTACCTGGCTAGAAGCCCGAGAAGATTTGGAATTAACACCTAAAGCTTGCACTGCAAATATCTCTGAAAGAAAAATTGGGGTTTAAAAGCAATTTTCTCAGAGAAAAAGGCTGGGGTGGGCTCATTAAAGTAGGTGGTATAGGCCATTTAAAAATGTAAGAAAATTTGATTATCCCCATAAATGAAATCCAGTATTATTGTTGAACCAATTAATGTCTTCGAAAACAGGTAACATTCAGAATGCTGTTTGTTGCGTAACAATAGGTTAATTACACCCCGAGAAATTACAAGTTGAAGTTGATGCTTGAGAGATAACATAAGAGGTAAACGTAAATTCAAGTTCATTTTTTGAGACTGAAAACCTCAAAATTTCTATTGCAATTGATTGCAATGAAAATAAAATTAGGGAAAGCCTTACCCACATTATAAGCATCAATCACATGATGTGAATTTCTCATTGAGGCTCAGAATGTACAACTAACATGTATTTAATTGTATACAAGTGTTAACTTCATTATAATTGTGATATAATTAACCTATAGTGGTGCAAAAAATTATTTCTCAATGCTATTTTCAGAGTTATCAATTGTGCCAAAAATAATATGAAATTTCCATTTAAAAATAACATAAGTTTATGTTGAAAATTGTATTTTCTTACACCTTTAAATGGGTTAGATCAAGCATGGGGAGAGAGATTGCATGAATGCAGTCGAGCATTTACCTTCTCCAATAACTTTATCCTCAATTGCAGGCCTCCTCTCTCTTCCAGTTCTGTTTGTTTACACATGCTTACAAAGTGAGCTCCAAGGCAGTGTTGAAACCAAATAGAAACAAGATTTACTGGTTTGGTACACCAAAGTTGAATGATCTTTCTTCTTCTTCTTCTTCTTCTTTTTTCTTTCCCTGTCTCTCTTTGAAATGCATTTGTATAAACAAAATGAGATTCATTGTCTTTTAGGGGTTAAACCATAAATAAATACATGCAAATACTTTTCTTACATCAAATAAATAGAAAAAGAAACAGCTATGCTTTACAAAAGAAACATAAAGACACTAGAACAACCAGTTTTGCAGAATGTTTTATTTGTAAGTATGAATTTTATAGGAGTCAAGTTTGTGGAACTCGTGAGAAAAGGAGAATAGATATGTGGTGCTTGTTGGGAAATTAAAAATGTAATACACTGGTGTGATATTTGTTTGTGTTGACTTTGGACAATAACATTCCAACTTGGTCTGCAAGAGTTAAGTTAATTTTCAAAATGTTTTTATTCTATTCAAAGGGTTTCAAGCAGCAAGCGTTAGCTGTCTCTATAGATCCTGAGCACAAATTTGAGCTTGCACTGCAGTTAGGTGAGTTGCAGACAGCACATGCATTGGCATTGGAAGCTGCATCACAGCAAAAATGGAGGCAGCTAGCTGAACTTGCCACAACAAGAGGAGAGCTTGAATTAGCACAGGAATGTTTGCACCATGCTCAGGATTATGGTGGTTTACTGCTTCTGGCAACTTCATCTGGTAAGAGCACAGAGCATGTTCGAAAGAAAGCACC